>JAPMOB010204489.1:0-18430 GCA_029875015.1 Lepomis gibbosus
ACCTTGTTTACTTCCGGTATACTGCACGCAGGTTTGGCGCATACAAGAAGTTCCTATACTCAAAAGACCAAGATTCCTTGGGAATAGAGCATACGCAGAACACAAATCAATGTTTCTTTTGATGGGGATATGCCGATACGCGTTTACATGACGAAATATTCGGGTTAGAAAAGGGGTACCCCAGGGGTAATATGGGCATATCCGGGTTTTTGCCGGTGTTTACATGGCCGTGCGCGACCGGGTTATTGCTAATATCCCGGTTTTGAAGGGGTTTTTGGCTGCATGTAAACGTAGTCACAGTCAAATCTTACCATTTTGGCTATATGTGTCAGGAGCATAGACAGTATATTACTGGACGAAGCCACCCTGCTGATTTGAATGGAGAGCAGTGAAGCCAGTTTTGGACCAATAAAATACTACTACAGGGCTACTTCCTGTTGGCACCAGTTCTACTGCGCATGCTCACGCAGCATAACCGTGGTTTAATGATGTAAACAGCGGCAGCATGTTTGTCTGATTTGGATCATCACTGATAAATCTGCCCACCTACAAGGCTCACCTGCCAAACACCATTGCTACTGATGGCTGAATAGTTTTTTATAGATTTCCAAGAGCTTATAATTGAACCAATACGGTTACAACTCATGTGCGATGGGGTGTCACAGGGTTTTGACATCATTTTTGGGCCTACATGGATCCCTCCATGCAGGCTTTGGTCGGCTTCACTGTCCAATCTCTGGCTTACCCTCTTGGTCAGGAATGGCTCTGCTTTCTCCCCCATCCTTTTGTTTCTTGTGTTTTCCTCTACCTGCTGTCTTTGTCTGTCTCTGTCAGTCTGTGTGTGTTGAGGGCGTGTCTTCCTGGCTCCCTCTCTCTGGCTCACACCTGCAGCAATCATGGTTGTCATCAGCAATCAACTCACTCTGCTAAAACCCTGGCTCTTCAGTCAGTCCCTGCCAGTTCGTCAGTTTTCTACCGTGGTAAAATGTGTTCCGGTTCTCTTAGTTTTTGCTACTGCTCTAGTCTCTCTTGCTTGGCTTATTTGCTAACGCCTGTTTCCCTTTGCCTGCAGTGTGAGTTTGGAGCCCACTCGCTTTTCCTCAAGTCCTGTTACCTGAGTTCAGAATGAACCTGTTTATGCTCATCTGCTTCCTGAGCCCTGTTTCAGAAAGCAGGCTTAACAAACTCTGAGCTTATCCCTGAGCTCTGGGTTGATTGATCCTGAGGTGGGAAACTCTGAATTTTCAGTGCCAGAACAGCTGATCAGAATAAGTTCAATCAACTCTGAATATATTGAGCCTGATTGAAGCGCGTGTGTGGGGATGAAAAAAAGCCATCATCAATGGAGCTCCAATACAACGATTCACCATGGCAATGCGTAAATAAAGGCAGAGCATCCATTTTAATCGGGTGGAGCTAGAAACATGAATGCGTGCCAGGGCGGACCCTGATCGGCTCTAAAACACAGGAGTGGAAGAAGAATCAATTAACATTATCAGGCTACTAAACAGTGTTGCTCATTCATCATTTACCAGACTGGAATTTCCTTAATGAATGATAAGTGCTACAGCCCATTACATTCGATTTTAAAATAGGAAGGCTATATTTATTAAGCTGTGACCCTTCGGCACAAAATGCCGGTTGCAATCGGCTACCTGATTTTACACTAATAAAATCTTGCTCATTTCGTATTTTATTAATACTGTCAAAACACATTCAGACTATCAGCAGATAATAACAAAAAACTTACTTTTAAACCTTATTTAGGGCTATTTTTTTCAGCTGCACCACAGTCATTCTCACTCAGAAATAGTCACATTATCTCCAGTTGATAACTACGAATGTTCCAATCAGTGCGACTACAGTATGAAAGATTAGGCTACTGTTCATTGATCTGTTCTATAGGTTAGCCTACATATTAAACAGTGATTACTGCAGTAATGTAGCCCACAGTAAGTGTTTTCAGTGCAATGGTCCACAGAGTCGCAGCGTTCTATCTAAAGACATAGATTTTATTCTGGGCTGAGGATAAATCCAAGGTGGACCAGAAGGGCTCTTGCGCTAACCAAAGGGGCAAAATGAGTGCTCCAAATATGCATTGAGTGTCCACAGAAGGGCACTTTGGGGGCCATTTGGACCAACTGGATTAGCACATGGGCTCTCATGTGTCCTTATAGGGTAAAAAACAGAAACATGGGGTTGTCAAATAAAAGCAGACATGACAGTGTGAAGGCCCTGCGATGGACTGGCGACCCGTCCAGGGTGTACCCCGCCTTTCGCCCTATGCCAGCTGGGAAAGGCTCCAGCCCCCCCGCGACCCTGTACGCAGGATAAGCGGTTGACGATGGATGGATGGATGACAGTGTGAAGGGGTAATTTAGCACCCATCCTGGTCTCAAATGTAGATTTTATGCAGCATTTCTCTAATCACCACAGCAGCATGTCAATTTCATTTGTAATTAAGCTCACAGAATTTAAGGCAAATTAATAGAAAGGAAAAGGCACCTTCAACTGGGTATATGCATTTGTCAATGCAGTCATTTTATTGTGACTATTGTGCAAAGTGCACCGAATCTTGTAGTCTGTACTTATGTACTGCTACAGTATAAATGTGTTTTTGTGTGATATGGAGAGATGTGAAAGTAGGACTAAAAGACAAAATACAACTCTGCAAATTTTCTAGTCATTCTGTTTCTATTGATACATACAGTACAAAACCTTTACCGTAAAAAAAACAGTTGAAAACAATGTGCAGTCCTGCTGCAGACCTTACATCTGACCAGTCACACTATCCAATTATCAACACATCTCAGGGACAAAAGAGATTTGGTTCTTTTGGATTCCCTACTTCCTCTCTCTCCTTTACTGTATTGGAGGTGTTGATTGACTGTTACTCTGTGTCTCTCCACCTCCAACCCCCAAAGGCCAGGAGTATGATTTCCATGGCAACTGAGACATTACCTGTAGTTGGGATACGATTGTGAAACTTGAAGTTATAGGAAAAGATGGAGAGGGATTTAAAAGGTGTGACCTTCATTTTGGTTGTAAATTGGTAATCAGGACAAAATCCACATGGAAAACTTTAAGGAAACATATTTATTTATTGTTTAAGTATGGAGATAATGGCGCACATTTTCAGACAGTCTCTTCCAGAAGGAATTATTGTCTAACACTTGGTTGTAGACATGAAGAGTGCCACATATGGTTGTGTAACTTAAAAGAGAGCTAACAAGAAAAGTCCAAAGCTATTCAACCATCCGACAAGCAGTCCTGACAGTGTCTGCAGCTGGTTCGTAATCTCATAATGACACCTTTACTGCCTTACAGTTACTCATGGGGGTCATTAATTTAAGGCTAACATACAATGTGTGACACACAGCAAATCCATTGTTTTCTACCTAAGCCCTCACACTGTCAGCACCATATTTGATGCCCTAGAGCAGCAGCAATTATTTTCACATCCATGTTACTGTCCTGTACAATGTCTACTTTTTCAGTCCACATGGTGTTTCTACTTTGTGCTCAAAAGGCCACTTCTTTCTCTCCTGTGACAGAGTCTTTTATCTTTAAATGTTCTTGAACTTTCTATTTATCTCCTTACAGTAGTTAGATAATCAGGCACAAAAGATGCTGACCATACACCTTCACATTGACTGCAGAAGCTCTCGGTGATCTGGACCTGTGATGTAGAGCATGCTCAGCCCTGTCTTTTCTCCCTCTCACACTAATACATCTCAGGTGCCTTGCCAATCTAATTGGCACCAAATTCAGCTTCATTTCCATCAAACTACTCAGTTAGCCCACATTGTGAGGAGTGCACACTCAGCAGAGACTTGCAGAGATGCAAAAAGCTGTATTGAATTAACCCAGGTTTGTGTGTGCTCTTGTGTGTGGGCAAGTAAATGGTGCAAGTAAAATTTCTGCTTTGCACAGCAATGAAGGACAGTCCATGATCCAAAAACAAAGGGAGGGCATTTATCAGTGAGCCTTCAAAAAAATGTATGTGAAGAACCATTATTTGCATATTTGAATAACAAGCCCCAACTACACAGATGCCAATTCAGCACTTTTCTGCAGACTACTGAGATATGGCTGTACTGTTCCACAAAAAAGGGAGATTATAAGTGAATGATTCCCTGTATCATTATGACCAGCAGACCACAAGACAACACAATGACGTCAGTGCCAACTCCTCATTGAGGAAAGTTGCTAAAATTTGCTATCGGCAGTCTTAAAAGTCGCTAAATGACATCATCAAATTATTTGCATAAATTGCCATGTACGTGTAATTGCGATAGACTCTGTAGGAGAGAGGAATAATGTCGTGAGAGAGACAAAAAGTGAGTTTTTATTTTTTTAGGGTGTAAAGAACACATCTTCAGAGTGCCTGGAGTCCAGCACATTTGAATATACCAGTGTGTAGAACTCTCCCTGCCACTGCTCCCCTCCCCCATCACTCTTGTGCACAAACTCTAGATGTAGCTAATTGGCTGAAACAATGTTGCGGGGAAGGTCCACACAACTTTCTGTGCTTTCCATTTACAGAGCCAGGACTGAGTAAGAAAACCAGATTGTTTTTCAGAGCACACACAAAACAGAGATCTAGCTGTGAACCATGAGGAAATATTTACTGAATTTAACAAAAAGTGTATTGGATTACAATCACTTGCTATCCCTTTGATATAGGGAGAGCACAAAAGCATAAATCTAAAGAGGTTTTCATCACCAACTTAAGAGCTCAGTTTCAATAGAGGAATCAATAGAAGTTTTTTTGTCCACATAATCTGGTTTATTTTCACTCCATTGTCTGTGGGCCACAATATGCTAGTGAGTCTCTATGTGCTCTGAACATCCATCTCTACGCAATTAAGTCCAGCAGCATGACTGGAGTGCTGATTGGAAACTACAAATCAGGGTCTATGTTATATACAGTATACAGTAAGACCAAATCATCCCCTCAGTGGCCAATTACAGCTACTCTCTGCTCCCTGCCCAGCCAACTACAACTCTCAGATGTGGCCATGAGCAATGTTTTACAGAGTACGTGCACGCACATATGCCCATGGACACACACACCAATGTGGAGTTGTGGAATTGCGGAGGTGGGCGGACTCTGGGCATTTCTTGTTCTGCTGAAAGAAAAGCGAAGAAAAATCTGCGTTTGGACTCAGCTTCCACTAAGCAGCCTCTTTGGGGCAATTTTTGACTGTCTGCTTGGTTTTCCATTTGTCTTGGTTGATGTGCTCACTTAGATTGTCAGACCATTTGTCTGTATATTCATGTGTGTGTGTCTGTCTACCTGGTGTGTGAAATATTTTTTGAAAATGTCTTACCTCAAAGGAACAAAGGAAGAAGTTTAGCATGTATATAACACTGAACAATATTGGGAACAAGTGAGAGGAAGTAGGCATAGAAAGAAACTACACTGTAGTGTTATAAGAGACAGTGGTAGAGGAAAAAATCAGAAAATCACCCGATATATAACTGTACTGCAAGTTGCACTTCAAGTACTAGAAGTTTTGAGGGACTTACCCTAAAAAATGTCATAGGACATTGTTTTTTGTTTGTTTTTACTTCAATTACACCAGCAGAGAATATTCTGACTTGGAACCACAATGAATCAACATCAGTAGCAATAATCACATCAACACAAGACATCTGTGTGGAAATACTGTGTTGCATGAAATTTCACAAAATGCGTTTGTTGATTTGCATCGGAGTGATATTTTGTGTGAAATTTTGATTATACGCTACTCAAGGTGGCATCCTCCTTTCTTGTCTGTTTACTGAAAAAAAGTGATGATTGCCTTTGAATGAAATGACATGAATATACACAAAGCCATTGTAAGTGTACAGAGAAACAACACAAAAATGCAGCAGATTTTTTTCGAGGATACTCCAAACATTTCAGTCTGTGCCAACAACAGAAAAAAACTCACGCTTTTCAAATCACTGTGTGTCTAGTAGCAGCAAGGCAGAAAATGACAGCACAAAGGACCTTATGGATCTGTATGCTTCTAATGGCTAAAAACAGTGTATCCTCCTTTAAGCAGTATCTGTTTTCCCATAATGGATTTTGTCATTGATGGTTTAACTGAATGGACCGTTTACAGTGTTACACTATCATCTGTTACCTTCAGGTTCTGTCTAAAAAGGATTAAAGCCTAACAGTAGCTGTACGGTATTCCAAACATTATGATGAGCCATAGCTCAATAAAGATAGATTTATGGGGAATTTGAGAGACAAATGAAAGAAGAACACAGCATTTTTATTCTTATAGTACAATTCCATGACAACCAAAGTGCATTATCACCTTAGTTCAACTTTAACTCCCAATTTTGTTTCTTACTGAAGGCAGGAACCAAGAGAAATGAAAGGTGTTAGAATAAAAAAGTGACACATCAACAAAAAAACAATTGGACACATGGCATAACCCTTCTCTGTTCCACTTTCCTGAGGCAACCCATGTGGAAAGATTGACATCAGGAGGCAAAGTTGATGTGCTATTTCTCACACCATTGTTTTAAAAGGACTGAGTCAGGATCTAAATTCAGTTTGAAGAAAGATTTGACTGCTTCCCCGAGTAATCCAAAGCTAAAAGCCATTTTTTTCTTCCAAAGCCATTCCTTGTGGGCAAGGTGAACAAAATAATTCTTCATGCTGGTATGTCACATTATACTGCAGAGTTGCCTAAAACAGCATAGCCCGGGTTGTGAGATAGACCAATTTTAAAATGGTTGTCCCAAGACATTACAGTGACATATACACAGTAAAAACGAAGCTGCCATCCATTTCAAGTCCGACAACTGAACTCAGCCTTGTGAATGTCCCTGCCATCTATAAAAAACATTTTTTAAGTGTAAAATTCCTAGAGATTTTCCCACCAACTCCTTCTCCCTGCAGAGGTGTTATATGTCTAAAAAATGACTGCCAAAGGCTGTAGGTCAATACAATTATTCTTCTATAATTTGTGAGAGTTGTCGCAGGCAGCGCACAGTGTAAAAGAGTACAGTGGGTTCGCTGTAGACATCGTCATATTGATTTATACTCTATAGCTGTGTCATCGCAGTGATCAACAATGGCAGAAAGACAAAAACTATTGCCCAATCAAATCTGAACAAAGACATCGCCCATCTCCAGTATGATTCAGTTGTCTTCTCAAACTCATACCTATTCATAATTTTACTGCACAACAGTAGCCATCCATCTTCATGGGAACCTGACAACCTGTGTGATTTATTCAGTCTCGGCCATGAAGTGGATACTGCATAAACAGGACAGAACAAGCCTGAGGGATCTCTCCCAACAGGGTAGATTTACATCCATCCACCCGTCTGTGTGTGTGTGTGTGTGTGTGTTGGCTCTACAGCTGTATCCGTCAGCAGAAACATGTAAGTGTGCTGACGCAGGGGATAGAAAGACACACACCGACGCAGTCACGATGACAGGGTGCTGTGAGTGTGTCGATATGGGATCAATACAGCAACAAATAAATCAACAGGACCCTTAGAGCCCTCATACCTGATCTTTGGGTTAAGTGGGAATGGGGTGTAATTAATGCTCATTGCTCTCTTACACATTTTGAATAAAATATGAGTACAAGAGCACAGTGACAGGAGGAGGATTGAAAAAGATCATCGGTTTGTTGTCACAGCTGTCAGCAAGTTTAATGTTGTTGCAGTCATTTTGAATCACTCCTAATAAACATGTTAAATACAACCGTGACATGATGCGACATTAGTGAAAGTAATTTATACAGTAAACAAAACATGCAGGCTTAAATTGATCACACTGTTTACTTATTGCCTTGACCCTGCCAATCAATAACCTTTCTCTTTTTAAAGTAAACATGTATTTACTGTCTATATGGATAATACCTACATCAAATTAATGTAGCTGGTCAACTGTAGAAATACTACCTATTAGCTTCTCTTAATACCAGTTTAAATTAAGATTTATTCTGCTTTTCAACTGTGGCAGTAACTCCCCGATCTTTGCAGCTTCTTTACATTATTAACACCAGCAGTATTTGCTGCTTTTACAGTCAAACTAGGCACATTCACAGTTTGATCTTTTTTGCAGAGATGCAAACAAGGTTTCACTGAATGGGAATGATGAACAGAGAGTTGAATTTGATTAATAATACATGGGGTTAACATGTGCATTACCATCTGCTCAAAACCAACTCACCCCTGCAGCTCCTTGACAGACATGGAGATCTTGAGGTTATGTCCCAAAACATGGAGGGCAGTGAGGATGTCCGCCCACTGGACCATCTCTCCCAGAGGACCCCCCTTCAGCACTTTTGGGCTGAAAACATCTCCAGACTCTTCTGTTAGGAAGCCTACATGGACCAGGATCTGAAGGAGGGAGACATTGTGGCATAGAGTTAAAGTCTGCAGAGTAGCTCCACAACAAAGCTGTACTTGAGAGGAATATGGACAGTAAACAACTAAATATTCAGCTGGTACAGAGGCTTTATATTCAGTTAATGATTACTTATCCTCTACACTTCAGCATCTAAGTAACATGACTTTATTACAGCTTTGTCTTAATTTTATAGCATTTCTGCAAAAACACACCAATGAGATGAGATCTGCTGCAATGAAGTCCATTGGGGGCAAAAACATGAGCAGCCAGATTATCTGAACCACTTTCTTTAGAACTAAAACCTAAAGTGAGAGCACCTGATATTTCACTAATAATCCCTAATTGCACAGGACAGCTGAGTACACACACAACTCAGGCATGAATGGTAAATAAAAGCTGAACTAAGATGTTGGTCTTAACACTGTGATGGATGTTTACAACTGAAGGTAAGATTTACATTTACCTTACCTTCATTTCTTCTTCCAAATAAGTTTGGCTATACTGGGGGTTCGCTTAAAACTTGTACTCACTGCTTGTGATTCATGCTTGTTACCACCTCTTGCTTCTCAGGAATTATCTTTATGTGCACAATGTACTTATTAGGGATGAAAATGATGACCAGAATAAGTACTGTATTGTAATAACTTATCCCTTAATGTGGTAAAGTTTAACAGACAGCTACAAACAAAGAGTAACTTCCTGTTCATTTATTAAACCATTTGTTAACATTAACAAAACTTCTTATTCAAATTATTTCCTCCTGATAAGTTGGCCTTACTTTGTTTGTTAACTTAACTTCACATTGTAAAGTAGCAGCGCTGAGCTCATAGCTTAGATATACATTTCCTGTTTAAAGTACCCAAAACAGCAAGAACTCTATTTATCAAGCATACTTTCCCAGTTAGATAATAAGCCTAAATACATTCAGCCACTCTTCAACATGTACCATCATGTTCATCTCTTACATTACCATACTTTACAGACTTACAGTACTTTATCATGGCTTGATGGTTGTTTAGCAATTTATATACTCATAATGTGTGTATATTAAAAAGTACATTTAACTTAATCTGAATATAATCTTTTTCTATACTGTACGTGTGTATTCTATATAAAGTTAAGCTCCTTGAAAGTTAAGCTTCTGTGGTGCTAACTGTTTTAATGAGTTTCAGGATTAAAATCATTAGAATTTCAGACTTATCCAAAGGAAAATTATGGAAACTGAAAAGTAATTCTTTGAAATCCCCAACGAATTATCCTCTCACGCTCCAATGGACTAGCATGAACATGTAGAAATCCATGATTGTGGACTTTACCATCCAACTCATTTCATATGCACCGTATGCCTATATAGATAACTGGTGTAACTAATTCCTAGATACCCAATGAGAAAATCCCCTTTGTTTTAAAACATCATATCACACATGTGAAGGAATTATCACAGTTTCTATGTTGCACTGTTATACAACTTTGCACCTACAGGCTACAGCCCTGCCATGCATGTCCACCTAGTTGATGCATAATAACTGCAACCCACTGAGAAATGAGGAACACGTTGCCTTTCACAGTGGATTAAACACAGCCATGTCCAAATGTTGCTCTGCGGAGTAATCCTGATTAACTAACACAGCATGAACGCCTCCATGCAACATACATAATGAGCTTAAGGCCAACTGTGTGGAGTTTGCCAGAAAGTTTTGACGGTGATTGCTTACTATGTCTCTCTCTGCCTGTGTGCACGTGCATGCGCGTCCTGTGTCTGCGCCTTCACAGCTTTGAACTGTAGAGGTTTTGATTAACAGCGTCCAAGATTCTGAATAGCGAGGGCATTGGTTTGCTCACATGGTAGAGCACACGCACCATATATAAAAGGCTAAAGTCCTCATCGCAGGGGCCTTGGTTCTATTCCAGCCTGTGGTTCTTTGCTGCTACTCATTCCCTCTCGCTCACATGTTTCCTGTCTCTCTTCAACTGTACTGTCTAATTAAGGTAATTACCCCCCCACACACACTAATACACATGAAAGAGATTCTGAACAGCAGAAAGAGAGAAAAAAAATGCAGTCTAGATATTTGATATATAATTATTTAAAATTGCCATACTTGTATATCATGATGATGATTTTGTATTATACATCCAGAGCAAGTGCACAGTACAAAAGTCACTCCATAGATGTCCTGAAATTAACATGTACAAAATGTGTTTGAAACATTGGACAATGGTGCGTATGCGGCAGAGTCAAGCTCCAGTGACACTCTAGCTGGCGTGAAAAATCCCCTGATTTAATAAGCCTGCTCTATTAACTTCTGCTTCATAAAAAAAGATAAGTGAAATTGAATTACAGTTTGGGTGGCAGATGGCAAGAGTGAGAATTCATGGCGCCAATACTATTCACTCTCTTGGTTTGGTGGGGGCAGTGGTGGTGTTTCACACAAACACTGGCAACCACGCAAAAATGGAGACAGAAGGAGCTGAATTTCATACACTGGCAGCAGCACAGTAATGCTGCTAAATAAATATGAGAAATATCACACCATGGCAGCAGAGCTGAATAAATGTGGATTGGATTCTGTGAAACTGGCATCCACACACAAATGCAAAGTTAATAGGGAGAGAGGTAAGGGTGCTTTACAAAACCTGGTAACTTGCACCCGTGATCTAGACTACTGAGAAGGGATTTCACTTTCTCTCTGAAAGGCAGTATTTATCTCCATTTGCAAATGTTAATTCCTCTATATGGGAACAGAATTAGAGTGGAGTTCAATGAAACATATCAGAACAACGCTGGGGAAGTAACCTTTATATCACAGAATAGGAATCAATAGCTAGAACGGAGAGGAGAGAGAAACTTGAGTGGGTGGTTTGCACTGTGTTTTACTGTGCAGATCACCGCACACACTCTCGCCGCCAACACAATCTCGCATATTTGCTCACGAACTCACTTGAAAACAAAGAGGAACGGGTGGAAAAGCCACACAATGGGAAGTCAAAGTAAAGCAGTACTTCCTCATAAACTCCTGTATCACGGCCAGCAGCCTCCCTCAGGAATCTGACCACAACACACGAGAGTGTGGAACTCTTTATACAGTGGACTTATGGTACTCCCAGCTGGTGTGTGTCTGAGTGTGTGCGCTGGTGGCTTTTGAATTGTGTCTGTTTTTGTTTGTCTGCATGCATTTGTTTCACACTGACATACATCAATGAACTCTGTGTGTGGATGCTTGTGTGTTTGTGGATGTGCGCTCATTCACTGTGAGCTTGGGGAGATTCTCAAAAGGATCTAAAGCTACTCTACTCTCTACTGTTAATGTCCCACGGGGATTGAACAAAAAGACCTGGCAAACCCGCTGAGACAGAAAGATAGGTACGATAGCAACGCACTCATGCTGAAATCTATCACTCACCTTTACAATGCCCCATGTGCCAGTGTGTGTCTTCACACACCAATCCTCTCACAAAACTTTTATACCAAACAAATCAAGCTATTTTCACAACATGTTATGTTCTGAAGGTTCTATGATTAAATAACTTGAATACATTGTAGAAAAGAAAACCTATTCAATCAGTCTAGTCCTAATTTTAGGAACAATTAAGTGTTATGAGTGTGTGTCCAAGTAATATCTTTGGAAAGTCCTTGCTGCGTACATGAGAGCAGGAGAGTAGAAGTGGCTCTCAAGTATGTGGTACCACTCCATTGCTCTGCTCCACTCATCACTAACAGGCTAACGACAGAAGAATGCTAATGCTTGTTTCAGCATCTGTTAGCACAAGACTTTGCATGTGTGTTTGCGTGAGTGTGTGTGACTCATGCACTGTGGCTCTTATGAAGGTCGCAGCTGTCCGATGGAGGGCCACGGGTGGCAACACAAGCTGGCACTGCCAACCATCACTACTCTACCCTTAATTTCACCTTCTCCCTCATCCTCCTTTCCCCTTGTGATTTCTCCTCACGTCTCTCCTCCTTGTTGTCATATTCCTCCAGCCTGCTTCTTCCCATCTCTTTCCTCCTCACTTTTGCTTCTTCTTACCCCCTCTCCCGCCCCCTCCCTCCTCACTTCTCCTTCCATATCCCATTAGTCTCTGACACTGTCTGCACTTCATCAGTCAGAGGTCAATTAACTCTCAAGAGGGCAGACACAGGGAGAAGGGAAGTTAACAATTTAGCATTATGCTGACAATTAGCACTAAATGTGCATGCTCAATGCACACCAAGTAGGCAAATATACACACAAAGTCACTTGCTGAGCTACTTAAACTAACACCTGACAGCCACTGAACGCGCTGTAGCAGGTTAACAGGATAAGTTCAGTGTTTTTGAATCTGCACCATTGCCTCATTATACTGTTATGCCACAGGTTAGCTGAATATGTTTCCTTTGATGTCTACAAAAAAAGAGAACAGCAGTTTGTTATACAAAAATTTTTTCCATCAGCTATGTTATAATGGCTGAATGGGTTGACCCCGGCTTTGAATATGTTTGATAATGGCACTAAAAAGGAAAACTGCTTTGAAAGTGAAGTGCAGTAGAAGGTTGACTGTATTCTTTCTGAACTCCACAAGCCATCTAGAAATAGGCAAATTAGTCACAAAATAAAAAAGATTTCCAAGAATATCGAAGGCAGGCTACTGTGCATAAAAGTTTCTCAAACGTCTAATATATTTGACTGTGGGAAATAGTGAAATGTCTTCTTCCGTGACGCTCAGGTTAAAAAAAATCCCTTAGAATTACATTTCTCACATGCACACACACACACAGGCACGCACACACACACACACCCCTCCCCATCTCCTTGTGTCTGCTGCTGACAGTTCAGAATCAGGGTGCCTTTTCTCTCATTTTCTTCTCTATCCATTCTCCCTCCATACTTGCCTCTCTACTCTGCTAATTTATTCTTTTTCTGAGTAAACATCCATTCTACTTACAATCAAAGAGAAAGCTAAACAAAGAAACAGATCTGAATCAACAGAGCCCCACTGGAATTGTAAAGACTGTACACTCAAGCAGAATGCTAAAATTGCTATTGGAAGAGATGATTTTGTAAAAAATAAAAAAAAAATAAAAAGGTTAGGCAAGTGCAAGGCCATAGTCAATTCACATGAGACAGTGTTTTTTCAGAGGTCAGACTTAATTAAAATCAAACGGTGTTCTCCTTCTCAATGTTAAAGTGAGTTCTTATTTTATGGTTTAAACAAAAATGAAATGCTGTGAGGGAGGAGGGTAACAGTTAAAAATGGTAAATTTGACGGGTAAAGAGAGATTTAATTTTACAATAAAATGTATGAGATTCTGCCTTTGGCTTTTATTACAATTGTATCCAATTAGCAGTCTCACAGACACACACAGACCCAAACAGACAGGAGAACACATTTTTACGTCTAATTATTGTGATAAACCGCTTTTGACAGCCAAAGCTAACTCTTACAAACACCAGGACATCTGCTGTTAAGATAGCAGCTGCACGTTGTAAGGCATATAGGCTGTTCAAGCAGCCACAGGGGCCATGAAAGAGGATACCAAATCCCCTCAGTGCACTGCAAGAAAGGAGAACATCAATCTCAGTGACAGAGGACAATTTCCACCCTTGTTAACTTATTTTAGAGAGAGAGGGGGGCAGAGAGAAATATTTTGGAGAGAAGAAGCAGAATGTGTGCTCAATCTGCCTTCTCACATTAACTCATACATTTATCACTATTTTCTCAACTAAAAGATTATGAGTCTACTCAGGGCAGGGTACAAAATGCAATAGGTGGGGAGGCTCAACAAGTTATGAAAGATTTGAAAGATTACATCCAGTAGTCTCCCAAAGTTTTAATTACATATTGCTTGCACTGACATTTGGAAAAGTAATCCTTGAAATTACACCCTTAGATTTATATTATATTACTTTTTTTATGAAAAACCTAACATCCACAGGCATCTTGGCCTTCTAGTCTTTGTTTCTTGCTCTTCTCTGCGGTGCCTCCCATCTCCCCTCTCCACCTCCATCAATCCTTTTCTAATAGATATTCTACAGCACCTTCCCCACCCCATCCATCCTCCTCACGGCCTTCCTTTCTCATCTTATTCTTCTCCCTCTGGCACTGGCACATGCTTGGCATTTCATCATAATCCCAAATCATTTACTATTTTTTACCTCGTTTCTCCCTTTCGTTTCTTCTCCCTCATCTATCGCTGCATCTCTTTCTTCCTTTCTCTCACACTAAACCCTTGGCATGCATGGCGGCACGCAGGAAGCAGCCAAGTCCATACTGCACTGCTTCAGTGCCAACCAAAGTGAAGTTTAACAATTTAACAGTGTGATACCTCACAAAATTCTTATTTTACAGTACCCAGCTTTGAAAAGTATTTTTGAACGGATACAAAAAAGACATTTATGCACCAATTACAAAAGAAGAATGTGGACGGCAGCGATGGATGACAACCTGTCATTACCTCCTCTATCATTTATCTCCTTCAAGCTCCTACCACTATTCAAACTGAGAACCCTCAAGAAGCATAAGTAAAAAGGCTTTTCAGGAACCACTACTTGAGTGTTGGTATGTTGGGTTAATGTCTTTCATGTTGTACTGTTCAGTTGTGTTGTTGCACTCCTGCATTCTCCCTCCTACTGTACCTTTTTTTTAAAGTTAAACTACTACCACCGTTTTGCATTGGTGTGCATTGTAACACTCTTCACACCATTTAAGCTCTTGGCCTCTCTTGTTATTGTAAGTTTCTCAGCAGCACGTTGGATTTAGCCATGATAAAACAATGTTTTATTCCAGTACCTGATCACAGTCGAAAGAATAAACACCTCACACACCACATTCTTACTTGACATCCTCAATCATCAATCACCCGTTTCATTTTTCATCTCACCCTTACTCTCACCTTCTTCTGGTCTCTCCATTGTTGCTCCAGCTTGACATCCAGGCGATTGGCAGCTGTTGCCCACTGTTGTGCGAGGCGACGGATACGGCGCCTCATGAAGCTGAGGGACTCCTTTCCTGTCCCAACCTGGTCCAGCAGTACAGAGAGGTCTGTGCGGAAGGCAGCCTGGGAAGGTAATGGATAGAAAGTGGGTCCACCACTTTGGTCCAGACTGAAATATCACAACAGCTATTGGATGACATTTGGTTCAGATATCTGTGGTGCCTTGATAACGATCCCCTGAATTTTCACCTAGCACCACCAGGAGGTTGACATTTCTGGTTACCATCTGATTTGGTGCAAACATTCATACTCTTTTTGAACTTTGAATCCTCTTGACTTTTAATCTAGCGCCATCATCAGGTCACAATTTCAATTTGTGTAATAATTGGCATATCTATCAAATAGTTTTGTTTCCAATGAGCATGACAGCCTCTTAGAGCCCATGGGTGTAGACTCTCAGTCTTTTTGGTCTTTTATTACCTTCAGTGCTGTTAAAATACACTGAACTGCAAAGTGACTGAAAGCAAGAAAGAATGTTAAAGAGTAGTATGTTATCTGCATATTTATCAGCTAATGTAACCTGTGCATGTAAATCTTTTTTTGTGTGTGATGGTGATTCTGAATTCTCTACAAATTCAGGAAAACACTAGCTGGTAGATTTTTATAAACCATTTTGCAATATTATGCAATATTTGCCTTTCGTACATTTCAAGAACGATTGTGTCCTAAGCGAATCTTGGTTACGTTTCTATTTGTTTTACAACTTAGGGCTGGCTTTTGTTTCCTCTGTAAAAGAAAACAACATTTACAACAGCATGCATTTTCTCACTAATGTTATAAACAGTCAAGACAAAGTCTGAGAACAGCTCCCTGTTTTTGTGCAAGAAACTGTAATCCACAGTTCAGTAATTACGGTTACAGGGTAACAGAGATATCAGTCTTCATTTACACTGACATTCTGCTTTACCTCTAGATAATGGCAACAAGGTGAAACCATACACACAAAGATACAATGCGCACACATCACTTTATTAACTACTTTACCATTCATTATAGCATTGGGCTCTCAGACAAACACTGTATAAGGCTGACCAAGCCACTATAACTGGGAACACTATAGTCAGTGTGAGTGAGTTAAGGCTTTCCTTTTTCCATTTGGTGAACATCCAAATTCAAAAGACCCTTATTATCATTGCACAGGCTTTCCTCAGAGGGCACCTTTACCTGTATTGTGTTCCTAATGTGAGGGGGAAAGTAGTTTATATTAACATATTGGCAATTTCATTGGCTTGTGATAAAAAAAAGCAATTGATATTAACTGTGAAATTAAGAGTGGGGAATTTGACTGTTCTTTTCTAAAAGCAAGGAGAACTAGGGAAGGTTACCACTACTCAATTCATGAATGCATCCCTGTCACAGAGGTTGTTGCTGTTAAGAAGCTAGATACTGTATGTTCTTGTGTGTATGACCCTGCAAACTGCTCACACTGTTTATTAGTTTGTCTGTTTAAGGAATTAAAGTATTAAAGTTTTTGCTGCTCCATGAGCTCAAAGTCAATGAGAAAAACAGAGGGTAGAGGATAAAGATGGGGGAGGGGGGTCAAGTCTGTTTTAATTAATAGAGAGTGAAGAGGGTCAGATGAAGATTAACTATTATGTAGTAACGGGGGCAGACTGCTCACACTTCTATTACTGAACAGCGTCTTTTGAGCAGAAGGCCAGTCTTTTGATTAGTACTGTGGACATATGGCTGACAACTTGACAACCATTATTAATAACTCAACAAATTTTTAATTGTCTGTCTTTGTTGTTATCAAAGGCTGTCTAAAACTCAAAATATAAAAGAAACAACTTGGGAAAAATTATGTAAGAATTATATTTTGAATGGTATATCTTTGTTTGGTAAAAACTGTAATTGTAACACATCCATCAATCCATCAATCCATCAATTCTAGTCTGTTCCTTCCCTTACTCTGACAGTGAACTGTTTTCTACTCTGTTGACTGACTCCGTAAGGGCTTGTTGTTATTGGGGCTTGGGACCCAATCTCTGAGTGTGGGGATAATGATGAAATCTCCCCGCTGACCTGTCGTCCTGGTTCCCCCTTGCTGTACCATATTTGTTGAACCTCTCTAGTTGTGATAGGAGCTGCCGTTTGCGGATGTTAGAACACTGAGCTAGAAGTTATTTCTTTGTCAGTGTTGATGATGGGTTTCGAAGCATCCATACATCCCATAGTCTCTACATATAAACCCTCTCACTGGGATTGCTTGTATAGTAGCATTGCATCAGATCCATGATCCATGATCCATTGATGTCATAAGATCACTCTCTGTGCACTATGCATTTGGTTGGTTTACAATTAAACACATTTGTACATTTTTACTTATCCAGGATACCTTGGGAAAAATCCACAGTCAAATCCACAGCAAAAACAGCTACATAAATCATCTACAGTAGCCAACCAGTAATTTATTAATTTCCAAATGAACTGTAGTCTTGATTTTCCATTCATTTGTGCCAGTGAAGTGCATCCTCATAACCTTGCTGAACTGAACACGCTTATCTGAGCTAGTGGCCTAATTGTTTTTTGGGGGATCTTTTTTAAGCAAATAAACAGGAAATAGAGCAGATCTGCAACTGGACTGTGTTTATCTAACTTAATAAAAGATATAATCTAAATTAAACACTAGCTTGTGAATCATATGTGTTAACTAGGGAGGTGAGGAAGTAATGGCCACAAACCAAAAGCCCAGTTTTCTGTTCAGAGAGCAGTAGGTCCTCAACTGTAATGGCAGCATATTCAACATAATACTTAAACACTAAATGTAGTCTGTATTATTTGCACTGAAAGTTGCTGAATATAATGCGAGTGAAGTTGACAGTGCTGTGTCAATACAATGATGTCGAGCTGAATCCTGTCTACCCTTGAAGCTGTAAAGAAATATCTTTGTTGGTAATGATGTGATCAAAACCATTTTAGTGCTATCTAAAGGATGCTGTATTGTCTATAGAATTGTATGCAGCTGATTACTGATTACCACCTTAGCATTTTTCTATTCTGGAAAGGTTGAAAAACATTATTTGTGTACTCAGACTGAGCCGTGAAGACTCCCACACACTGTATCTGCTCTTTCTCTTCCCAGA
>JAPMOB010204496.1:0-30207 GCA_029875015.1 Lepomis gibbosus
CTCTCTCTCTTCCGGATTTTTCTGCAACCATGTTGCGCGCGCATCCCGAATGTTTACAAACATATAATTGGCCTATACATTTCTCATCTCCACTTGTCCTTAAAAAAAACGTAGTTAAAAGGGGTGTGGAAAGATCGCAATCTATTCGGGATGCCGTCAATTCGCAGGTCACAAAATCGCCATGCATTGTGGGAGATGTAGTTTATTGTTTATCAACGCTTTAAAGCAGCATAAACCTTTATTTTAGGACAATCATGAATCTATGATTCCGCAGGCCACATAAAATGACGTGGCGGGCCAGATTCGGCCCATCTAGCCTTGTAGAGATTTTTTTATGTTAATGTATTCTGAGATAAGACCTGAGACTGCATATCATAACTATGTTTTATATTACTACCCAATTTTACTAAAGTCTAAAATGACAAGTATCCACTTGTCCACATGAAGCACCAAACTTCTCAAGCTTAAACATTAGTACATTAGCTGTACACTTAGCTGCCAGTTTATTACATACACCTAGCTAAAATGAATGTAGTCTGAGTTAGTTTGATTAAGATAAGGTCTTGATTAAAATTTTTAAAGGCTGTGTTATGGAAATAGATTCTAATATTTTGTCCACACTAGAATGAAAACAGTACAATTCAACAGCACCACAAACTGCAGCCTTCAAAAGTTCATTAGACACCTCTCTAATACAGTTGCAATTGAAGTTTTTAAACTCCATAATGATAGAATTTATTGTAAGCTTTAGCTATGTAGACCTAAATAACTGGCAATTGAATGCAGCTAACATAACCTAAGCTCATTAAAGGCTACTTACCTGTCTAACAAATAAAATACCATCCCAGCATGGATAATGACTGTGTCCATGCTTCTCTTCTTTTTATTTTTAGAATATGAAGCTACCTTCATATTTCAAATGCTGGACTGATGTTGATTCTGGGATAAAGCAAATTTACAGTGTGTGGAAAGATGGAGACTTGAACGGGCAAATTCTGGCCATGGACTTAACACTTCTGGGGATGTGGGGAATTCCCAGCATGCCGTGCTGGGCCAGCCAGCCTGCCTTTTAGGAAGTAAGCTAATTAGGTATCAGGAGTGAAAATGATCAGCCAAAAACCACGTAATTGCACAGAGACTCCAAAATCACTATAAATTCAGACTACCACTCACCCAGAACACCACAGTATATCACATCCATGAGTTCACCACGATAACTGCAATGGGCTCCAACTACATGCCAGTGTTTTATACAGGCTATATGACAGACTATGCATCCTAACATGTAAACAAATATATTGGAAGTTCTTCCATAAACCCCATGAAATGAAACGTATAGATAACAAACGCAAAAGGGTTTGACACAAACCTTTTTGTTTTGCATATCACCAAGTGAAAGTTGTGATACTGTTACAAGGACTTTATTTAAGAGGTTGTGTGTGGCAAGATCAGGCTTGTTTAGGGATTTTATTGCACTGACTGTACATTGTACTAAGATCTAGATTATCTTACAAATACAATAATAACTGTACCTCTGCAACATTGTTGATCAGAAACCCCTGCAAACTTGCGCAAAGCCAGAGAGATAATATCATTATTACTATATTTAAAAACCAGTTGTGAACATAGTGCAGTATATGATGACTGATTAAATTGCTAGCCTAAGTCCTTCCCCTTCCGGTGTACCATGGGAATTTACTTCAGAAAAAAATATGTACGGTAGTAAATGGCACGAGACAACCAATTTTTTGATCACGTTTGAATTGTACTCTGAATAACACATATGCTGATGGTCAATCTAAAATATACATTTGAAAGTCAAGAAAGTCGCAGTTTGTTGTAAAACTGTTGAGGTATGAGACTGTGAAAATACATAATTACAAAGACCACAAAGTTGCATATGTGACGTTGTACCTTTTTCTCTTAATGACTGAAGCTAACGTTACTCAAGCTAACATGAAAGAACCTACATGAGAGGATGATGTGATAAAATGACCGAGAGTCATTGGATTAAACACATCAGGTGACATATTTCTGCGTGCAACACAGGTAAGTTATCTAATTAGCAGCAACCAAGCAATAAATGTTAGGTAGGATTACCGCGCTAACATGTTGGTGACGTATATTGTGCGAGACGAGAGATGTAGTTCTTTGAACTGTTTTCACACAAAACGACATGTTACTTAACTGTTTTAACAAACTGCAACTTTCTTGACGTACAAAATTATCTTTTAAATTGACAAACATATATGTAATTCAGTGTACAGTTAAAACAGGATCAAAAAATAAGCTGTCTTTCGACATTGACTACTGTATATTTTTTTCTGAAATAAGGTCCCATGGGCTGGAAGTGAAAGATAGTGACTTAGGCTCTCTATGAACTCGATCAAAGTCAACAGCGAATGTCAGCAAACCTTAATCCTGCTGTCTTGCTATCTTACCGAAATATCGGTATTCAGGATATTCACATCAGATCTCGTATATTTCAGATGTTTGCCACTTTTAAGCAGGAAGCCGCTTCCGTGTAATCATGTACTGTACCCTTTACACCTTAGGTACATTCAGTCAACTGAGATGATCTCAGCCTTGGTCTGTGCCAATGCTTGTGTGCAAGTGTGGGTCCCACTGTTCTAACCTGGCCCACAGTCATACAATCATCAAAAGCTGTCCTCTCATACATCTTTGTACGGTTATTAGGTTTCTCAGTACATAGCAGGGAGGATGTTGGCTACTGGTGGCTCTGCAGGAGTCCTCCAACCCATTAACATTAGCTGCCTAATCCTCCAGCTGGATGCAACAAGAAGGATCTGACAGAGGACTTTTGTCTCATTCTCCAGTGTCTGAAAACTGCCCTTTACTGAAGGTGAGGGTGAGATTTTGTCCCCAGACTTTTTAATCTCAGAGGCCCTGTCAGGGAGGCAGTTTAATTATGACTGATACAGCAGTGTGTGTCTGTGTGTGCCTGTGTGTCTATAGAATATCAGTGACAGCGTGGTTGTGTGTGTGCTGCTGCCAGTGTGTGTAAAGCAGTGGGGGGCACCCAGCTTTTCAATTAAGAAGCAGTCTGATGGACATGAACTGAGCCTTGTTCTGCACTAGACTCATCTATTCACCAAAAAATGTCTATAAGGCTAGGTTTAATCCATCTGTAAGACCACTCCATGGGTGATTAGCCAACATACTTAGGCTGTTCAGCCAGCAGGGTAAAAGAAGATTTTTTGCTCATGTCAGTCAGATCTGATTTTCCATTTTGGAATTGGTCAACTTTTGTTTGTGGTCCAAATCAGATACAGGTCGGATTTTTTTTAAATGAGTCACTCTAGAGCAACCGTCATCACAATTCTATGCTAGTCGGGGCCGTAGTAAATACAGACATGCAGGATGGCAGTGATGAAGGTAGTCATCCTCGTTATCATTTGCTCACAAATTCCCTGTCTTCTGCCGGAAATCAACAAAAATAAAACTGTGTATGCTAACCTCTGTGGCCTCCATGTTTACTTCTGTAGGAAAGCGTTGTATTATTCTTTTGCGCTGCAGGTCCCTTTTAGGCTGTGAATAATTCACACTGGAGTCTGATATGGGCCACATTTGAAAATTAACGTTAACAGTCAATCAGAGTCAATCAAAAAAAGGATCTGGGCAAGAATTTGAACATGAGCATAAAGGCTTGCAGTGTGAATGTAACCTTAGTGTCAAAAGCCAATCACCTTGTTTCTGTAGATGTTAAATCATGTTTGCAGCTGTGCATGCGTTTATACAGATATGTATGAGTACATTTTTTTGCAAAACCTTTGATTCTACACCATGACTTTTATAAGATAGGAGTACTCAACTTTATAAAACCCTCCTTTCTAAAGTGCTTAGTCTAATTGTCTAAAACAGCCAAGTTTTCTTTTATAAAAGGTCAAACTCAAAAGGCGGGTCAACAAGCAGTCTGTCGAACAAAGAGGTGAGGATTATGAGCATCATATAGTTATAAGGATGATATGATATTTCATGCAAAAAAGAAAAAATAACATGGTGTCAGCTATGATATAACTGCACTGTCCTCATTAGATTAGATGTTGTAAGGACATACACAGAAGTAAGGACTGACTGTAGCTTCAGTGAGTGATTCTGAAACTGTAGTCAACTTACACATTAGGTTGATTTATGAGAAAATGTGAAAATCTCAAAAACAATGAATATTTGCTGACAAACACGCTGAGTCATTAAGCAAAATCTTGTAGACTGACACTTGTAGCATTCTAATGTGCAAATGCGACTTCACAGTTAATGGATTAACATTACCAACAAGTGCATGCATTCTATTTGGATTTTTCTTTTATGCTATTTGGAATTTTGTGGGAGTAAAAAGGATTGGTTTGGCAAACATACTTTAATTAGGTTGCATACATGTACAAAGTCAGAATTAAAACCGATCAGGTGTAAAATAAATACAAATACTTAAGTTATATCGGATTTCCACAATGTTACTAGGTTGTGGCAGCTTACCTTATCATCTATTTATGATATATGTCTAGCAGAGAAGATGAGGGTTACACTTACTGTGACACTGCTGCCAGCATTCATCATCATCATCATGTCATCATGTTACTGAGAGCAGTATACACTTGATACTATATGAGAAGTTGAGGGTTAATGGTCTGTGTGTGCAGGATTGGATGTGTGCACTTGCATACTAAGTCCCTCCTCTTTTTTCCCCATTTGCTAGGGTTGGGTTTGAAAATTCACAAAGGTAGAAATATTATTTACTATAAAGTGAATCTACACACAAAATGTTGAGAAAGTTTGCGAACATAAGCAGTAGACGTGATGACTGGGGCATGAGAGGTTAATGCAAAAATGAGCTTATAGCAATAGCTGCATTTTGTAGGGGGAAATATTGACAAGGTTCTTTAGGATTAGCCAAAGTGGATTTAACTTGAGAGCAAACAATAAGGGAAAGGCGCAATTAAAACTGCCTCATTTGACAAATGCCTCTCGACGTAAACATATTATTAGACCGGGAAATTGCAAGCATTTTTTCACTCTCATAAATTGACTTTATTAGCCGTTCAGGGCCTCTTGAGGTCAGACAGCTTTTAAAATTTACACAGCTTTTCTGGTGATACTGCTGCCTTTTCGGTCTTAAATTGACTTTCTTGGTTACTTGTTGAGGTCAGGGCGCTGTAATAAGTGGGGAAGAGGTTGATCCCTGTTGCTAATTACACGCCACATGGCATTGTTATTCTTTGCTAATTGCATGCTGTGAGTTGCAGAAGACGCCTTGCCTTGGAGATTTTTTAATCTATGTATTAAGCCCACAAATTTGGCATCAACACTGGCAGTCATAAACATATAGAAAACCCTCTGAAGGCGGTGGAGAGTACTTGCTTCACTTTTATTAATCATTGAAGCAAAGTTTCTTGGATGCAAGAAGCACATGTCGAGACTGATGGCTCTGAGAGGGGAAGGTATAACATATTGTTCCTAAAGAATTTGCATATAATGCAGGCATATTGCAGCATAATGTCTCTGTGGTTTCAAGCATATATGCCTGTCATCAGCTGTTTTTTATGCAGATCAGTTTGTTATTTTTACAGTAACTGCATAACACTTGGTAGTATGTCTCTAAGAAATCTGGCTCCTACCTTTTGGGGACTATTGTGTCTGGATGCTAGTGACACTTTTTCTCTTTTTTTTTCAAGTAGCCTTTACCCTGATGGTTGATTTGGACAGTCCTCCAGTCTATGTTTCTTATAAGCCCAAAGGAAGTACTGAGTGTTTGGGGGAGAGGGCGGGGGGTTATGGTATGCAAATAACTTGTTTTTCCCAAGTCTTCCTCTGAACAAATAGTGATTTAGTCAAGAAATAAACACAAATGACACTCAATGAAAAGTGCATTAGTGTCAGCAAAGCAGTGACAGACGTATCTTTGAGAAGAAAATCCTTGAAAACAGCTTTGATAGCTACAATTTCGACTGCCAAAAATGCACATTTTGTAGCATGCTGTCATCTAAGAGGCTTGCTATTTTTGTAGGGCAAGTGTTTCACCCGTGCCAACAACTTTCCCACCCCAGCTGCTTGACAAAAACTGAACTTTTGCATTTTCCTTATAAAATGAATTGTCTAAAAGGCTCAAACCATTACTCAACTAGCTGTTGCAATTTTATGATATTAATATAATTATATAAATGTATTTTTTCAGGACATCAGAAAATGGTAAGGGTAATGATTCTGAATGTTTCGAAACATACAGCAAGGAGACTACAGTTGTGCCAATAGACAATAAAATGTCTATGGATGCTGCCTCCTCCAATCCCCGCCTTTGCACCTGCCTAAGTAAATCGGGGATGAGTCTTTATTTTTGACAATTGTATTTGTATCAGAATCTTTAGGTGGTCATGAAAGCCCTCTTCCTCGTCTCTCGCTTGTGTAGGACTGAATTTCGGACCTTTAACTCCTTTTGTGTCTTGTGTCAAGCAGCGTTGCTTTGCGCATCATGACCATACCTTCCATCTGCTCCAGGATGATGTGCTACATAAAACTGTAGGCTATAGTACCTTTTAAAAAACAACTGATGTAAATCACCTCAGTACAATATTCCTTGTCGTCAAACTAGATTCCAAGCAGTCCAAAGCTTCTGTGCTAGAAGTGTAAACAAGCACCAACACTCCCCCAGTAATCCAAGCTCCCAGCCCAGTTAGGGTCAGCTAATAGGACCGCTAACTGAGCTAACTAGAGTAAAGAGTTGTGCACCGGTGCCTACCATGTTCCAAGAGAAAAGTTCCCCGTTGTGAAAATACCCTTATACTTTGTCCCAGCGACAAAGTGCAACTTGAGTGGAGTATGACTTTTTCTTCTCCGATTAACCCACTAATAAAAAGTTGGTCTATGATGGTGTAGTTGATTATTAGTGTGCAGCCCTACGGTTTGTGTGAGTGTGCATTTGTGCGCGCAATGTGTGCCAGACACATTTAATAAGATGGGATGAATGTGAAGCACATCAAACAAGTCAGATAAATCGCTGGAAGAAGATGAGAAAGGTGTCAACTGCAATACTGTTCACCACAAAAAGATGTTGATCCCCCAGCTGTGGCAATTAAATTATCCTCTTGCCATATTTTGAGGTAAAAAACAACAACTTTGGACTAAATATTAAATAAGCATTGTTACATGTTCAGAATGGCAATGCTACCATGCTTAACATTTGCTGATTAGCGCTACAACCAAAATAGATGGGAAGGCAGATGGGAATACAATTAGCTTAGCCAATACAATGTGGTGTTGCAGGTAACAAAAATATGAATGCCTGTACTATATTTCATGGCAAGCCATTAATTTGTTGTAGGTATACATTTCCCTAAAAAACAAAAATGCCCCCCTTACTGTGGCGCTAGAGGAAAATCACGGGCTCACAAAAAACATTTCAATGCAATAGTTGTGGAGATATTTTTGTCTGGACCAAGGTGGTGGACAACCATGTAACCCCTGTATGTTTCAGACATGTATTAAAGCTCGTTCCAGCTCTTTGCTCAGCTCAGCCCATGTTTCATACTGCCAAAGCTCTGCCAGCTGCCTCCAGTCCCCAGACTGCATCTTCACCTTGAACATGTCTCTCTCCAACCTGCTTCTGTCTCCTTGTGAAGTGGCTACAATTGCCTAATGAATTCCCCTTCATTACAAGCGCTCTGTCACAAGACCAACAAACTGTAGAGCGTGTGGTGTGCGTTATGTGTTTCTGTGTGTGTCTGTGCCCTTTTGCTGTCACCACTGTTGACGTAGCTGGCATAAAGCTGGACATGTTATCTGAGATTAATCTGCTTGGTGTATGTGCGCGCATTTGTGTGCTTGCATGAGTATCTATTTTGATATATGTCAGACTGTGTCTGTGTGTACACAGTACACTGTACACAGTCATGTCAAAGAGGGATTTCTTTTTAATTTTAGGTAGGTCAGAGAGTGGTGTGTGTATGGAATTGTTTTTACTGTATTTGTGGGGTTCCAAATCCAGTATTCCACTGGACCACACGTGTGGTCCGACAGCTTTGTGGGGACCAAAATGCTACAGATTTTAAACACTTTTCAAGGGTCAAGATTTGGTTTTAGGGTTCAGGTTAGAATTAGGTTAAGGTTAGGGGTCGGGTTAAGGTCAGGCATCTAGTTGTGATGGTTAAGGTTAGGGGGCTAGGGTATGCATTATGTCAATCATCTGTCCCCACGAAAATAGTGCCACAAGGGGGTGTGTGTGTGTGTGTGTGTGTGTGTGTCAAGGCAGGTGTGTGCTGCACAAACAAGAATTCAATTTCAAGTCACGTTGCAATACTAACAAGAGTGACATTTTTCTGTTCTCATCATGACATTTTATCACAGTTATTTCTTTGACCTAAAGCCCGCAGGAGAGAGAATCCAGAGAATGGCCAACAGGGAACAAGTGGAGGAGGCTACATATTTTGTGAGCTGCAGAAATAAAAACCATCTAATTGGGATCTTATATACTATCGGTCAATGAGTCTTTTTCCAGAGGCAGTTTCGGATACAGGCTTGATTAACATTTTTCTTTTCTCCAGTTCAGGATCATTTCCATGCCGGGAGTGTTTTTGTCAAACTACTTCTGCCATTGCTCATTTTGACAAACAAGTTTCCTGTTGAAAACTCATCTGTTCAGTGTTTTTGAAAACAAATACTAATGAGTTCATTACCATTCCCTTTATAGACTGTTTATATTTTCTAGCTTTACATAAAGTTGCAGGATAAATCATTAAGTAAATGTAAACATAGTGTTGATAACTGCAGATAAATGTATTGAGAGTAGAATGATTTAATTATGAAATGTTTAATTACTCTGATCAATAGTTATTTGGGAGAAATGATTTGTTAGGTTAAATGCTTCACGCTAATGATTCAATCCAAACTCCTCAGTGGCATTCATGATATAGCACAAATAGAAAATGACAAGTGATTAAATAATAATGCTACTGAAGCTGGTGTACATGCAATATTTCCCACTTCCTCAACTACTTAGATCACATCCTATTTAAAATAGCTATCATTTCAAACTGATTACAACTTAAGCACAGGAATGTTTCTTTAGTTGCTGATCCACAATATGCCTAATCGCATTTTCACAAAAGATCCCCTGAAATGATGATGACTGATCTGAATTTTACAGCTGAAGAAAGGACAGTGTTGTTTGCTTGACACACAGCTGCAAAGCAATTGCTCCCTCTTAGACAGAAACCACCTCGTGGCTTTTCAATCCCCCTCTAGGTCAATACATGTCATTCAATTGTACCTGAGGAGATTTTGGTTGGCTGAATCCACCAGCCACTGCTAAAAGCTTTATGTCCTGGACTGTGGTGATTTAAGCTTTCTTCATCTATTGTTAATTTAATAGACAATTTTATGTTCTCCTCATTGTGGTTATGTGTGTGGTGAGATAGATGTGCACTTCTGCAGGTCAGAGTGCAGAGAGTCATTGGTTTATTATTCATTTCATTACTCATTTGTTGTGGTATTCACCCAATTTAAAAAAAAAAATCATCAGGTGAAATGCTAATAACAGAGGTGAAAGTCCTTCAGTGGCTTTCAGAGTTACCTGCCTGCAAAACACCCAGTAAAGTCTCCTGATATCAGTGCACAGAAAATATTTGGATTTTGACTTCAGCACTTTGATAACAATTCTATTTTATTAAGAAATGAAATTATTTTGAAATATAGCTGAAACAATGACATACAGTACTGTGTAATATATAGATAGTGTTTCCATGCAACTGTAACCCTTTAATCTTTGTAACAATTGGATTGGATGAGAGGCGTTTTTACTTTTGGTTTCACACCTGCGACTTTTTTGGTTTTAATGGAACTAAAGCAAACCACTTTCAAATGTGCATTCATAATTATTATATGTGGAATACCCTTATTATGCATGTTTTGTTATTAATTCCCCATTTCTCTTGCATATAAAAAGGTGGTAATTTCTTCCTGTGGATCCTGAACACTGTTAAATGAGGAAACATTTCAAACTGTCAATAAGTGGTTGAGTTGTGCTTGCTTAGAATTGTTTAAACCCTAATAAGAAACCTGGGTGTATCTTCACTAAGAAAAAGCAATACGACACCAGGTTTAAATGATGTTTAAATGAATGGAAGCTTAAAATAGAAAATAAAAGTACAGTAGATGCACTGATCACAAGATCAGGATTTCCACAAATTTCATGGTTGATGTCATTGTAAATTTTCAAACAGATTTCAGTTTGAGCATATAAGAACAACTGAATAAACACAAGGGATGTCTTGCACCATAGCAAAGGTCAGGTAGAGAGTGCGAAGGTGTTTGCTGCTTTTTAAAATTCAGATCATGGTAATTCAGAACATTGGTAAAAACTGATGACACTATGTAAGTTATTCCTGTTTTGTGAAGCTGCTGTGTGGGTGGTACTGTAAGTATTCAGGATCATATATCACTTGTACATTTTTAGGGCCCTCACAATCATTTGCACAATAATTTTAAATTAGCAGAGATTAAAAATGTGAGAATCAGGGACCACCTTTGCCTTTATTCTTTCACCACCTGATTGATCTACCAGTATGAAATTTAGGAAAACCTTGACAGATTCGAGCAGAATTGTCACACTTAATACCCAAACAGAAACTGAGATGGATAGGATAGAATTAGCCCCATCTCAAAACAGCTTCTCCTTTCATTTGGGTGACATTTGAGCTTTTGCGTTGATGTGAACTCTGAGTTACGTAACTTGAGTCTCCCACTTCCTCATTGTGTAACATTAAAAAGAAACCTGTGCTCTTCCGTCTCACAGGTCAATTCCATTAAAAGCACTGTGCCCACCTGGCAACCAAATGCTGTGCGAGGACCCTGGCATTCCACACATTTGTGCTCGGAGCGTATACTGCGAGCACCCACACATGCTGGAGTGAGTAATCCTACCCTTTGAGATGTGGTCGTCATTTCTCCAATCACGACAGCCAGACCGGCTCATGATTTTCCTCAAGCCATTCTATGAAATGGGCTGAAGTATGATAGGACTGATGAATTCCTTCAGTGTCTGTTGATATAGCTGGTCATGGTGTTTTGGGGGCCATTTTAGATCAAATCCACGAGTTTGTTCATTGTCTTTAGGCCTGTTCATTTAATGCTGCCATGGGCTTTTAATGAGGGGCATATTGTAGAGAAAAGCAAGTAGTGATGTGATTTTAATAGGCTCACTATGGTCCCACTGGCAAGGGAAAACAGTCATTGTATTACGTCTCTTGGAGCGCATAATTTAAGTAAGTGAGGGGAGCCAGGGTGTTGTCTGCTTGTTGGAGTTCAGTCTTATAGAGGAGCTGTGTCGACGAGATGGCATGTCGTCTTTCAATGTAGATAAGGTGTTTGGAATACATTAACCTTTTCCTCATTTGTTTTGTGTGTGTACCCTTTTTGTTCCACCGTGAAATGAGAAGTCTTTGCTGCTACGGGGCAAATCAGAGCTCGCATGGGGCTCACGAGGCAGAGGCATGTGACACCTGAACATTAGCCTTCAATCGAAATGAGAAAAGATGAGAGGAGCGGGGGGTGGGGGCACAAGCAATGTAGGAGAGGAGGGGAGTTAGAGCGGCAGCAGTGGTCTGTTCAGGGTTTGGGTAACAGCTATTTCTTGTCTCCCTCGCTCATTCTTTCTTTTCATTCTCTTGCTCGCCGTTTCTGGCCGTTAAAGCTCAGTACCTCAGGCACTGCAATTATTGGTACGGTAAAGATGAAAGGTCACAACTGTTAGCAAAGAAGAAAGAAGTGACAGAATGAGGAGGGAGGACATTCCAACGCTGTAAAGCTTAAAGTGGCCAGGCAAAGAGGAGGAAAATAATGTAATACTGGCTGTCTAAAAGTCCCGCTTATTGACTATGCAAAGCAATGGTTTCTGACCTTTTTCCTCTTATTGCGGCCCGAAACTGTAACCATTTAGTGAAAAATGTATTTCAAGCAATTTTTTACCCCTACCAAAGACCACAACCCGGACTATCAGAAGTTAGCAACGTTTTCCTTTGCAAACACTCAGTAAGCCCACAACCAGTGACAGTGCCCTGTAAGTAACATTAACAATTCCCTCGTATAATAAGTAGGATGTACATGACATGCACGAGGGTTGAGTAGGACTGATGTGCAATGGGCTGCAAAACTCAAAAGTACACCAGGAAGGGACAAAACGTTTTTTTTTTTAAATTAAATTAATCGCTGGAGTATATTCACTGCTATATTATCAGGGATCGAGGCAAAAAGTGAACCCACTATGAAATGGGTGATACCTGAGCGAAACAACCAGAAAAATGGTATATTCACTTAAAGACAACCAGAATCATGCAGATAAAAAAGTTTACAGGTACTAGATAAAAAGTTCTAATATAAAATCTATTTTCTATTGTAATCCTTTTAAGTCAGGTCACTGAATGGTGAAGTATATTTTACAATCGTTTTAGTAAGGAAGGTGATGAAGATTTGAGCTCAAAACATTGAGCCTTCATATTTTCTTACTGATACAGTCATCTTAGAACAAATCTCCTTGAGGAGTTGCAAGTGAAATTAGCTACTGTCACACATTGTAGACAATTACTAATTTATCCAACAACTTGTATGGAACTGTTTTAGACACATCCACTAGATGGCATTACAGAAAATCACTCCTCTGCTACTTTCCCATCGGCAATATCCAGCTCTTTGCTGCTTTGTGAAGAATTAATATACAGTATTGTGATGCAAAGTACTGTAATTATGGTTATTATTATGGTCATTTGCTTTTTTGGCAAGAGAATGAGGCTCATTAGCCTTCATGACGGAAATATCTTGTGGCGCTGGTCACTGCACTCCATTGTTAAGCAGCTGAAAGTGTAAGCGTGTGTGTGTGCGGATCTGTGTGCACCTGTGTGTGTCTGTGTTTATTAGGGGAGTCTGGGCTGGCAAAACAATCTTCAAATCCCAGCACCTGGCAAAAAAATATTAGGTCACTGGTATTGATCAACACCTTATCAAACCCTGCAGATACTGTATTACAGTATCTTTATTAAATAGAAAGAATTAGCTGCACCTTACTTGCTGTGAATTATGCAGCACCCCTTAAGGATCCTGAGAGTCCCAGCTGAGAGCAAAGATATGGGAGAAGGACAAGGTGAGAGCGCGGGTGAATGAGGAGATGGGATGAAAAAAGGATGGATTTAGGCTGTAACTGCCCAGGCAATTGGGTTGTACGGGGAAGATGAAAGACAGGAACTGCAGGCAGAGAAATAAGCAGAAAGACCATCAGAGTATCAGAGACAGCAAATGAGGAAATTGGAGGGAAAGTAAAATTAAGCAGAGAGATGCTGAAAGGGGAAGAGAAAGGCGAAAGGGAGCCGGGGAGATCTATATGCCAGGGGAAGAGTGCTGTATTTCAGGCCCAGTGCCTTTGTGCTATTTGAATCGCTACAGGTTTCTCATGCCCTAGGCTCTTCTATATAAAGCTCAGACAGCTGCTGGATTTTCCACATTACTGCCATGGAATTGGATTAATACAATGCCCGTCCATGTTTTCACCGTCATCAGCCAGCATCCGGAGGGACCTGCTCTCACAGGTCACTGGCCACCTGTCTCCTTCTGCTCATTGTTATGGGGGGCATTAGCTGGTATGGGCAATGTATGGCACACTGCATGCAGAACAGCACATCATTAGGAAGCAAGTTTGCCATTCAACATTGTGTTCCACAGAAGGGCTGAAGGCCAAAGCCATTGTTGTTATAATTGCGCCCCCAATTGAAACACATTGTTACTGCACTAGTGGCTGCATTGCAACTCACAGATTTGAACATTGCTTTTTTTACGTTTATGTGCAAGTATACAATCGATTGCCAGTTTATTAGGTACACTCAGCTAAAACTTGTGAAGTTTACAACAGTCCAGCAATAAATCCTTCCTTGATGAAGGTTATCATGCTCAGATTTGTGTGGTGTTTTAGAGACGTTTTAATCCAAATTTACGATCATTTTGGAGGCTGCAGTTTGTGGTGCTATTAAATTGTATTGTTTTAAACTGTTTCCAAAATGACCAGAAGGTTGAATCACAACCACTAAAAAACTTTTGACAAAAAAAGTAGTATCAACAAGGTGTACCTAACACTGTTATGCTGTTAAAACAGCACTTACTCTTTAAGGATGACTTTGCACAAGATTTCGGACATCCCATAAGCGCCACAAGAACAATATTGAGGGGGGGGGGCAGTTACATGGCGAAAAGGCCTGGCTCTCAGTATTTAATTTCAAGTGTTGTTTTTTTATTTTAAATCAAATAAAAAACAACAAATTTACAAAAAGCCATAATTTCTTTAAATTATTATGGATCTGGCAAATGGTGAAAGCCTGCTATTTTTAATCAAACATCCCTTCATTTGTTTCCCTTTACAAGTCTGAAGTATCAAAATGTCTGATCAGGGTCAAATCACATCGCTTCTGAGGAACACCTCAATTATCATTATTTCTATCATATCTTTCCTTGCATGTTCTATCTAACACAAGCTGGAGTGTCTCCAGTACACTTTTATGAATTATTAGGTCTTGATTGAAGGACTGTAAAAAAACACGAACAGGGAACTGGCAGTAACTCAGAACGTCTAATCAGTGAGGTATATTTTTTATGACAGCAGGCTCAAGATGCACCCTGGTACACACAAGCTTGACATTTAACATACACAACACTCTAAACGCACATTTGCACTTGTTATAGGATGCATTCCTTCACTTCTTTTCAGTTCTACTAAAACATCTCAACTACTGACATGACATCTGCTGAACTCCAGAGAGACCACCAATATCATTTTCATGTCTCCTCTCAACTCTCTTGGGGATCGTAAAGCATGGTAGGCTGCAGTATGAAGCAAAGTACAGCATTATGTATTTTTTGTCAATCTGGTTTCTACTGCTTTCACTGTATCCCTTGGTGTTTGCATAATGTTCAGACATCCTTCAGCCTTGTAGTTTATCAGGTCCAGGAGGGTTCTTTTAAAGGGTAAAAAAAAAGAAGAAATGCTTTGGCACTTCGATTTACCCCTTCTACTCCTGGGTACTGGAGAGTTGTGAAAGCTGATAGGAAAACATTCTTGACATTCTATAATGGCTTTCTCGGAAGACCTGGGCATTTCTTTTGGACAAACAAAATCTCAAATAACCTCAACCCTATCACCGGGAGTCAGATGATCACCACAGAAACCGGACTTGTTGAGTTGTGCACTCTCAGCGGAGCACAACAGGAAGAAATTGCAGACGTGGGTCATGTTGGCCAAGTTCAGCCACATTATTATGTGCATACAGTTTAGGTTGGGCTTAAAATATACATAGTACTACTAAATGTTAATGAAATATGAAAATTACAATGAAACACTAATAACAAAGAATACAGAAATGCTTTTCTGTATGTATCATAAATGCATGACTCTGAAGCAGAGGTGGTGCAAGATGAGTGACACAAATGGGTTATGACATTCCAGCTAGCTTTATCTTACTGTTTTGGCTATGATCAGGGTGGTTTTTCAGCATTATGGACATTTTAGTGGTCCGAAATTATGGAGGTTAGCTGGTTATTTGGAGAATGTGTGTGTGATGTCATTATGTCTTAATTGAATTGTAACCATATTTCCATATTGCCACATATTACTTCATTATACAGTTGTGGCAAAACTGATCACCAACCAGCAAACTAAACCAAGAACATGAACTGTGGCTAAGAGACCTTTTATAACTATGCTATATTTACTACTTGCTACTTGAAACCAATTGTCGTTAAGTTGGCCAGTAAAGTAACATAGAAGGCAGTAAATGAAAATATTTCAAGTATTATTTTTGTTCAGATTGCCTGCATGTGTAATTAAAAGGTCCGAGACTTGAACATCACTGGTCACTGTGCTGACACAGATTAGGTCATTGACATCAAATTGATAGTAGAGTGTTTTTCAGCCGCTGGTTTGACTCTGAGAAAAGGTCAGATAATTATGTGTCCAGGCCTGGCCCATGTCATGTCCTGTGCAAATAAAAAGGTCTTATACCATTAGATGCTATCACATTCTGTCCTGTCCATTTTGTGTCCTGTAACTTTAGGTTGTGCAAAGCTGTCGTGTTCAGTTATGTCTTTATGTGCATTTGGCACAAGTAAACGTTTATTGGAAGTGGCACCATTATTTCTACATTTGGGAAAATGAAACCTTAAAAGTACTTTTGGGTGCTTTTGGGTTAAACAAGGTAGACTGCTGCTATTTGTTCTACTGCTTGCCAGCAAAGATTCCAAATTCAACAGGATAGGACACTAAAAAAGGGCATCTCTCTCTTGACATATTGTTTTCATTTTGTTAGAATTAACCACTAATGTAACAAAATAGTGTACAGAAATCTATAAGAGAAGAATCCTTATGAGCTTCTAATTCATTTCTCAATTGTTGTAAAACAGGTGTCTTATCTCCCCTTATTGATTTAACTAGTTCATTTTATACTCTGCCAATATTTGTACAACTTTTCTTATGTATTATTGATTTAGCCATTACACCTTCTCATTATAGGATGCAAGGTACCCAGTACAAAGCCGTTTTGGATATCCAATTGAAGAAAGACCTACATGAGAACTTTTACTTTAAGTCTAGAGTTGGTCTAAAAACTAGGAATCACATTCAAGAAATATCTATGTCCAAAGTCCATCATTTTACTAAAGGAAAACTCTTAAATAAATGTTTAAGCTGCACTTGACAATAACTAAAAGGTATAAAATAAAAATTATGTACTTTTTTAACTAGTTTATTTATTTATTGAAGTAATATGTTGTTTTCAGTAGCGACTAGCAATGCGGTGTTTAGATATCAACCAGGTGTTTGCTCGTACGTGTGCTCATTCTCATGAGCAAAATGCAACACAGACAGCAAAACACCGAGAGACAGCAGCACAATGCTGTAAACTCAAGTAAACTACAACTACAACGTTACAGTCATATTTTTATCAGCTTGAGGTTGAAGTAATCCATGCTCGTTACACGATAATGTTATATTGACTGCATATAGCGAACATGATAAGTCTGCATTAGCTCGCCTACCACTTTTCAGAAACTATCATTTTACTTTTTACTGGAGGATCAGCAGTGTAAATGTCACAGCTAAATGTATTGGATTATAATGAAAGGGTTACTGAGCTAGACTGAATATTATAAAATGAGATTGTTGCCACACTTTATAACAGTTAGACCACAGTAAGTAGCGTTACTGTAGTGAATGGGTCTTCCACTGTGGTGTTGTCCCATGTTGTTAAGTTGCATTGTTGTATATTATGTTGGTCTTCTAAGTTACAGCAACTGAGACAGTGGAGAAGCTAACTAACTGCGATTCTGGAGTAATCTAATAACATTACAAATACCATGATATAGAGTGAACAATGAAATAGCATTTGGGTTAGCAAACTGTTGCTACTTGCTGTTACAAAGCTAATGAGAGGGCGAGAAGGTCCAGAGCAGTACAGCAGCTCCAGACTGTGATACTCACAGCTTTCCTGCTGCTATGTCTAACATCAGAATAACAGCATGTCTTGGTGAACTAGAATGGATCTGAATGTCCGTGGGCAAGCCATAAAAAATTACCTGACACACACATCATGGCTGGAATGGCTGGAATAATGTTGCGTGGCTCAACAGACTTCTCTCTTTGGTATGAGCTCCTCATTTATGCTTGCATGGTTTGAGTCCTCCTGTTCAGTATTATCCAGTTATGAGTAAACTTCACTGTCCTCCTCCACTGTCCTTTATTCTAAATGCAAATTTCTTTTCCACAACACCAGCATACGTGTAAGACGGGACTGTGGTGAAGTTAGTTTCAAGTTGGAAAATAATTTTACGTTGTTCAATAGATGTCGCTTCACTGTGTTGCAAAGCACCATCCCCTTGTGGAAATATTACGGTAGAAGTGTGGAAATTGCGACACAACGAAATAAATGATAGAGTATAATTGTTAGTGGACATTTTTCTATTGTCAAACGATATATATTGTCATATCACACAGCCCTAATTTGTACCATTGCATTGTTTTTTGCAGGCTAAAATCAACACTTTGACATAGTACTGGTGGTACACAGGATAGTAACATTGATTGCGTTAGTTGGTGAAGTAAAGTGGAAAGCCATTCAACTGTAGTATTTTACACCAGATAACTTTAGCAACTGGTTGTCATTAGCTGGTGAGCTAGCGTTGTCTAAGAGCCTGTTAAAGCACAACATCACAATACAGTATATTTTAAATGCTTTTGCAGTACCATTAGTTTTCCTGTCCAACAGGACGAAAGGTCGGTTCCAAAACAAAGCACAGGTCTCTCCGTGACTCAAGTCTTTCTGATGTTGGAAGTGTTTTCATTGGACATCGATTTGATTCCCGTTTGGCCTGATGAGCTCCAGTACAAAAAACTTTGTTGTTGCTTTTTATCCTCAAGTGGAGTTTGTGTTTAAGTCTGTGTTGTGCTGGGAGCTGGCTGTTTTATGCTGTTAGTGGACTGCATTTTGTTAGCTGCAGTGTTGTCACTGTAGTTGGAAAGAGGCTCGGGAACTTGCATGCAGAGAACCCCGGCCGATACCTTCACAAAGAAGCAGAATAGTGGCTGTTGCAAGCAACAGAGAAAACAGGAGTGTGGTTCATTTCTAAGTGAGGAGACAGCCCATTGACAAAAAAGGCAGTAAAAAGGTTATTTATTAATAACTGATTTCATTGAAAAAAATATCTACAACCCCTTTAAATATAACGCAAGAGACATTGCAGTCTGCCAATTAGTCTGTGGGTTGTTTTGGGATGTTTGCCACATTCAGTGTCCGTAGGACATCACCAATATCTAGTTTACTCAAACTTTCCCTTGTGCCTGCATATGCATCATTTACTTACTTTCTTCTATTTAGGGATGGAATTCATCCCAGAATGGGTAGAAGTCAAGGAACCAAGGACATGGATGCAGTTCTTCATAGGACAAACGTGGAGAGCCAAAGATACTTAGATATGAAGGAAAATCACTGTCTCTAATACTGTACATCTGACTTACTGGTCTTGTAATGGTGGGAGGAAACCTACACAAACACAGGGCAAACATTCAACTGTCCACACAGACACAAGAACTAAACCTTGTTGCTGTGAAATGACAGTGCCAACCACTGAGCCACGATGCCACCTCCGTACTGGTGGTAAGGATGTGAACGCTTGGCAAAGAATCTGTCACGTTCAGACTGAAAGGGTAAATGTTTTTCAGGCAAGCAGAGCCATCTGGTGTGGTGGAGACACCAGCTGGAGGGAGGTAGGAAGACGGGTTCAATGGGCCTGCGAGAAAATGGCAGAAGTGAGAGGGTGTGCTCTGAATCGGGTGATGTTTCACGAACAGGGCGAGAGGTCCGGTGATTCACTGCTGTAGTGGATTGCATCTGCTCAGTGCCGATGCTCCAATCTTCTGATGGGAGCAGGGTGACTGCACGTACGAATCAAGCTCATCTTGAAAAAAATCTGATTCATTTTTTTTTGTTTGTTTGGTTTTGTTTTTTTTTTTACAATTATGTACCATGACTAATATGGTTGAAGGTAGTGGCATGAATGATATTATTATAAGACAAAAGGAGGAATGAAAACTTTGAAACTCTAATTAGCCTATTTAGCATAATTATGCATTTCTTTTACCAGTTCACTACATTCTTAAAATGTTTATTTGCTCATTTAAAATATTGAAAGACCAAATACACTCCATTTTATCTTAACATGGTGTTTCAAGTTTTCACAAAACTATTTTGAACACAGAAAAAAATTGGAAAGCGGGACCGTAACTTTTCTAAGAACACAATCTTCTTCTCACGAATGAAAAGTTAAATTTATAAGCAATGAAACACACTTTTCATTTCATTTCACACAGGTTGTTTTTTGTTTTGCTACTGCCTTACTTGGTCTGGTACGACAAGTAACCTAATGTTAGTTAATATTAGCAAACTTAAATATTGTCGAGTAACTGAGATTAACAAGTCTGTTTGCTGACTTGGGGTCTCCTGTATTTGTGTTACTGTTAAACTATGTTTGGATTTCACAGATGCATTTCAATGGTATATCAAAAAAGTAAAATAAGAGGTAAACAGTACACCGTAACTCACTAAGTGACATGTTCATTGTTTCTGGCTTACACAGGGGCCACTCTTTGATGGAAGTTACATAAGCCCCTTCTCCACTGCATAGTACCAGCTCGACTCTACTCGCCTGTTTTTGCTTTTCCATTGTGGAAAAGTTGTACCTGTACCGGCTACCAGGTGCTTTTTTCGTACCAGGCAATACTAAATTTGTGATGTGAAAACACGGCAGACTACTGATTTTCAACTGATTTTGAAGTTATTTCATCACTAAATCCACTTCTGAGAAGTTTTGAGGTGGAAATCAAGTATGTAGATTTTGAATATTGACAGTTTTACGAAAAGTGATAGCGAAACAAAAATGTGCTTGAAGGTTTTCAGAGTTGAGGAGCTTCGCAAGTGGCGGCAGGGGAATCCTGGGGCAACCCTCGGGACGAGCTCGCAAGGCCGGCCAGCCGCACACTCACAGAGCCCTCTGGTCCCACTGTCACAGAGACCACTGCACTAACAATGGCAGAGGAAAACACAGCTGTAAGGTTTTCATACTGCTTATCGGTCTTTACATTCTCAGTAATGTTGAAACTTTTTAACTTAAATTAAGAGAAAGCTGTGTGGGTCGTGGCAGTTGTATGTGGCATTGCTATGATGACCTGCTACATTGAGGGTACTGTCTCTGGGTACTATCTGCAATGGAAAACGGAGCACAGCTAATCAGAGTCGAGGAGAGGCGAGGTGAGGTGAGTTGAGCTGGTACTGGAAATGGAAGTGCCAATAGTCTCGCTTTAAAAGGACCATCCTTCAGAGTCTGTCTGCAGTCTTGGAACATTTGTAATGTGTTTCTTTTGAAAAACTCTACATTTCCAAATAAACAAGCATTATTCGGGCAACATTTCACAGACCTACATTACAAACAGTCAGCATTCTAGTTCACTTAGGCTGAACGTGACTAAATGTAATCCATTATAATTTACATAGAGAGGAGTGCATGGAAGAGTATAACATAATGAGAATTGCTAATAGCATAATGTAGATTGGAAGCGCACTTACATGCTCTGGCAGAATGTAATGATATCGAAATATTCTGTTATTTTGATGAGCAGTTTTTTGTGACTTAACATTCATTACAAAATGGCAATTAAATCCAGAAGTAAATGTTGCTTTACTGTGGTGATCTGATATATTTAATACTCCAATGCTCTCTCTTTGCCTTCCCTTCCCTCCTCCCCTGTCCCTCATTCTGTTTCAGTGTGTAGAGCAACAAATCCACAATTATCCTCACAGCAGAGTTCTTGTCAATGTGAAATTGAGATGTGGGGAACTTTTCCTCGCCCGGGGCTATCAACTCATCCAATAAGGAGGCTCCTACATAGATGCATTCACTGGCGTGTTGTTGAAAACAAGTGTTTTGGCAGAAGCTACTGGGAGCTGCCACTAAAGATTTATCCAGCCAAAATCCAGAAGGCACCCCCACTAGCCCATACCCATGGCCTCCATCTCTGCCACCAGATGACACATGCTCACTGTGACATCTTGACCGATTGCCTCATTGCCAATGAAGCAGAGGGCCATGACTGATGTGTTGTATGCGCTGTCTAGCTGGGTCTATATGAAACAGATGACATGTTGGAAACACTGCAGATTTTTTTTTTGCTTTATTCCCCATTCATGGTGCATTTAATAGGCTAATTTCTAAGGACTCAGGAACGTTATACTTCATTTACTAGTAGAGCACAAGCCAACTAATTCTCAGAACTGCCTACCATACACTGACGGCAAATTGGAAGGTGGGGTTAAAGTGCAAAAGTGACACTGTTCTTTAAGTCTCTACATCAATACACAGCAGAGAAACTAGCCAGAGGCTGCAAGGGATCCTGGGAGGGGGAGGTGACGCTGGCCATCATTTATCAGCTCTAGGTAACAGCAGCAGTGACTGGGACACCGATGCATCAATAAGGCACAGGCACTCACATACTAATGCACACATGCACAATGGTACTAATGAGGTACAATAGAAAAGGTCACAACTCAGAGTGTGAAGTAGGTGCACAACCACGTGATGGATGCCGAATTCCCAAAAGTATGCGATTCACATCTTGACAATTCCCTCTGTTTTCAATCTGTATGATAAAGAGTAAGCACAGTGAATGAGGGATTCTGGCAAGAGATAAAGGGCACCCAGAGTAGAAAACAGCAGGGAAGAAAAGCAGCCAAACTCCTCCAGACAACCGGCTTGGAAGCTGGGGGAATTTTCATCCACCCTGCAAATATTGATTTTTGTCTTTGCTGCTCTTTCCATCAATGCTTCAAACTAACCCTCCATCCCCAATCACCACCACCACCTCTCTATGCCCCCCTCTGGCACAGGCCCAGGAGTGTCCTGGGTGGTTTTATAAAAGTAGCACACCGAAGTCATGATGTGGTTCACTCACTCTTAACAACAATCTCCAGTGACTTCTGCATTCTACTGTACCATCTCATCACTTCAAAAGGTTTTTCTATCAAAGTCAAACTCTAAAGCAGAAGAGGATTGTTTAGCTCTTGGCTGCACAAATCATCCTGGGTGCTGCACATTGTATTGTGTTTGATTATTGTGCATATCAAAAGGACTTGTAGAGTTAATTTAAGATCACTTGTGCAAAACTAAACATTCTTCCCATGGTCATCACTGCTAAAGTATGTGGCGTGTTGTGGTTTCAACAGTGTATAGTGAATCATGTATTTTTACTGAACAGATTCTGTGGGTGGAAAACTCTATACTACCAGCTACCAGGCTTTATTATAATAACTATGCTTTTATCTAGGATTCTGTCACAGGTATTAAATTCAGCTATAACGTGTGCACACTGTAAAAAAAAAAAAAAGAGAGATATGACATTTCTTTTTCAAAAATATAATGGTTTCAACTGCATACGTACCGTGCCTTCAACTGGCTCAAGCAACACATTTGAAGAGTTATAAAAATTATATGATTGAAAAAAATATCACATTAAAGCCTATTTTATAAAAAAATAAAAAACATAAAAGCTACTGTGGTCATTTCATGGTTAACAGCACGTTGTTTAAAATCAAATCAAATACAACATAAGCTATTATTTTCATTTATAGTTCACAGGGGTCCTCTTGCAGTGTAGTTGATGAGAATTCCTGGATAATAACTGTTCATCTACAATTTTCTGTAGTGGTCTCAATGAAATTGGTTGTTACTGAAGCATGTCACATGACATGGTGGAGCTCTGTTAGAGACTGACAATATGGCCACAAATACAAATACTGAATGTCTTGTACAACAATTTGAAATCATTCTTCTAGCAAAATGTTATTTACTCAAATACAAATATCTGTTTTTTAAGCATTTAAAAAACTTTTCACACTTTTACAAGACACATTCATAAGACAGTCAACCACTTTTTATAACATGTTTTGTTTCTTTTACATCCTTATTTAAATGATTTGCTTTTATCAGTATATGTGGCAGTCATGTTTTCAGATGTAGGTCTACAGATGTCTGTTTTGTATTCGATAAAGTGGGACAAAAAATTGATAAAAAAGTTAAAAACAACTATTTCCTTGTAGTCGATGTACAGGACAGTATTCAGTTACACATGTAGCGGCGCATAGAGCAGCGTTCGCAAATACCAACTGCCATTTACAAAGGCATTTTTAAACAGCACTTTTTTGTGCATGAAAAGGTGTTAGCTAAAAGAAATCGACAATACAATACTATAGCAAAGCTTTTAAAGCTGAGTGTGACAGGAAGTCAGTCAGTTAATTGGTTTTAAACCCATGTCCATCTGAGGATGAAGACGATAAGCTTGAAAGTTGCAGGTGCCAGAACTCTGGAAGGTGAATCTTAAGTTAAGATTAACCTTGCCAAACTACTACCTTTCAATGTTATGAGTGAACCTTCACACTCAATAAAACAAAGGTTTTCACCATTTGGGGCCACGACTTCAACTGTCAGCTTTGTTATAACAGTTTGCTATTGGTCGAAGCAGCATTTCACTGCTGTCAGCTCCACAGATCACAGCGATGTCTTTCAAATTAATCAAGTCTGAAATCTTAAATGTAAGCAGGATCTATCTCTTTACAGTAGGGGTAAACTCTAATGCGGATGAACAGTTTTTATTCGTGGATAAACTGTGGATTATACAACGTACAGTAGGAATAAAAAAGGTACAGATTAGGTACAAAATCAAATATAATCTATCCACGATATACAATACTTTATTACACTGACTATGAAAGTAGCAGAAGCTAGTGATTCAGCTTTACTCATGATAGAGCAATGTCATTTAGTTTTCTTTTCCAAAGTCTGTTTTATTCAATCATGTCACACCTCCAGTTTCCTACGTTACTCACTCATCCACGCATTCTATGAGACTGTGCCATCTGGCACCCACAGCACTGACATGATAGCTGCCTCAGTTTCTGCAGACAACAGAGTCAACCCCTTCGTCATGGATTTGGAGAAGAGGCACTGCGGGTTGTGAACGCTGTCTGTCCCCCCAGATGTAGGCAACCCTCTCCTAGTTCCCAGTTGAGGACTATTTCTTTTGACTTGTTGTGATGTTGTCCTATATTTGTCGGTGCTGTCACTTCAGTCACCCTATTGTGCTGCGTTCAACTTCATTAAGAGTTCTTGCGTCACAGGTGTTCGGGGGAGGGACACCTCAGCGGGAGAGTTCTCAAAGTGCAACCCAAAGTGAGTTTTGCAGTTGCTTTGGTGAGAGCTCAAGTGATCTCACTAACTTGTTACAGCAGGAATTTAGTAATCACTGGCAGAATATCATTTTTTTCTAAAAGCTGAGTTCTAAAGACCCAAGATGAATAATTCAAAAACACTTTAAAAAATTTAAGACGATATATCTAAACAAGGTCCCCAAAACACAAATACAATAGAAAATGAGACAGATGTTACTGCTCCTGTTCAAATGCTGCTATCTCTCCTCTCAGGCTGATGCAAACATCTCATAAAGTCACAATACAATGACAGCATCCATAGTTTCAAGCTGAGCTACCACTCCTGGGTTACCATTCGCTGTCATAAAATGCATCACAAGAAAGTGTAAAAGGTACCACTTGTGCCTGTGGCAATATTGCTACACTATAATGCTTTATGGCATGTAATTCTAAGTTTGTGCCAATAGTTCCACAGGAGATATTAATATTTTGAATTACTTGCCAGCTTCCTTTACTGCATGACAAACAGCAGTAGAAGAGGGTATGAACTTTGTTCCTCATGGTTACATTTGATTGCTGCAGTGTATGCCACATATTATGGTAGAGTACAGCTACTTCACTGAATTTCTGAGGGAACATAGAAAACACTTAATCTAGTTGCTGAAAATAGATAATTTTTTAATTTTTGTCATCCATTTTGAGTTGTTTGCTTAAAAATAACTGATGCATGTATCTTTCTGGATTTATTATGATTTGAACATTTTCCAAGGGTTTTGAGAGCTTTCAGAATATTTTTGAATAATGTCTGTGCTGAGTTTGCAAATTTCCAAAACTTCCATAAGAATATTCATAATATACAGTAATCAGCACTTGTCAGACTGCAGCTCAAGGTGTTCTTGAAAGTACAGGCAAGTCAGAGAGGACACAAACAGTATTAAGAGCAAATTATCATTGAAAAACATGCACATGTTCAATGAATATGGTTTTGTGTATGGGGCTGTGGACTATGGGCTGAGAGGGGTGTTGGTGTAAATACTAGAGGTGCACCATTTTCTTGACCAACTCCGATTTCTAATCTTTTTTAAATATGATCTGTTGTTTCCAATTTTGTCCGGCATAAGCCTTGACTATCTTTCCTGAGGACCACTCAATAGTATGTTCATAATAATACATTTTCTCCAAAACTGCATCAGGTAATGGGACCTTCTTTCACTCTCACTTTCAAACAAATCTCAAAATAAAAAAGTGCTCCGGGTTAGGCTACTGGACAGAGTTTTTTTTGTACAAATAAATCCCCACTGAAAATGAATTGTAGTGTTTCCTACAGAATAAAAGTATACCTGTCATGGGAATGGGGGCATATTTGTACATTTTATTTCTGCCAAAGTTAAGTCTATGTGTGTGGTTACAGGTCTTACAAATCTTCTTCACTCACAATGACAAACTTCCATGCCAGTGTAAAGTCTGTTTCTGTGTGGACAATACCCAACGGTCCTTGTCCATCCTCTGCATTAATTCAGCAGCAGGATATTTCTCCCTCCCTCCATCTCTGCCAACTGATTTTTTGCTAGGTGTCATAAAACACTTAAAATAGAGGCAGACTAACAATGAGACAGATGCTAGGGGCTACATATTTTGTGAAAGCTGCTGCAATCTAAGTTGAAAGCCTGCAAGAGTCAGGCAAACACTCTTGCTGACGCTGCTGCATTATAAATGGAAACAAAATAGACATGGCTGTTTTATCATTAGCTCCTCTGTGTGAATGAGAGATCAATGCAATCTTTGATCTTACCTGGAGATAGAGGGTCTGAACTTTCAAACTTTGTTAGGTATAGCAATGGTGGCGATGGCCCGGTTGATGGGTTTGTTGCAATATTAATAGCACAAAACGTAGCACTATGTATTACCAGAGTGTTTACATTGACAAACACTTTGTGTGAGGTTACAATTGACTGCAATGGAACATTCTCAATGATGCTTTGAATATTTATTTCTCAATAATAAAAAAAGACACACCACGTGCCATGTTGGTAGAACAGTTTTATACAAACAAGCAACACTAGATTGGGTTTGGGTTGGGAGGGTTTGGAGGACTAATACATGGCTGCACAGACCTCTGGGTTGAAAAGGTATTGCTGTGCATTCATTTGGTGTCGGAATAATTGGGGGAAATTATTTCCTGACTGGGAAAATTCAAGTGAATGTCCCCTGAAGTTGAAGATTGCCGAAAAATATTAAAATGTATTGATACACACAGTGAAACCATTTCAACAAGTTTTATATTGAAAACTACAAATAATCAATTGCCATTTTGTTTGCATAAAATTGCAATAAAATAACAGCCAATACCGTCTGTGATCATATGAACACCATCTAGGTATTATCATAACAAGATTTTATATTTCATAGCTAATCTAATGACCCAATGCACAATTACACAATTACAAGTCTTTAGAGGACAGCATAACTGCAATCAGCCCAACAACTTACATAAATACAGAGGAGTCTGTAGCGTTTCTCCTGTTATGACACTTTTCAACTAATTTGACAGATGCTGCATTTAAAATAAACAACATACAGCACACAGCAGAACGTGTAGCTTCAGTTTACAAGCTGTTAGAAAGTCTAAAAGTTAACTCACCCAGCGTTCCCTAGAAGGTCATTGCCTTCAATCAAGTTTCCCTCAGCACTCTCATAAAAACTAAAATACGACCAACTTTAAAGTGACTGAAAAATCTCTGCAGCGCTGTCTTCCGCTGTATTGTCTTGACCCAAACAAACCAATGTTGCATACTGCGCATGCGCGCTTCCTTGTTCTTGCTTGTCATGTTACTCAAAATGTGTATGGTAATAATAACCGTCAGGAATTTTACCATTGTGTATCATTAAACCGATAACCATTTCATCCCTAGTTGCATATTCATCGTACATCATTTCTGAAATGGTATTAGGTTTAAAAGGCTGGTTTGCTGTCCAAGCAGAGTGAAAGCTATTTATTAGCAGTATTTGCAGTGCAAGCAATACTTCAGTGGTTACTAACTTCTAAATTAAAGAACTGCCAAAAAAGTACAAAACTGTTATGAAGCAGTAGTACAAATTGTCAAAAAGTCTAACATGTAACAATTAAGATGGCTGTCTCTCAGTGCATGACATTAGCCTGTCTATCTACTAAATAATGTTCCAATTCAAAATTATTTTTACATTGACGCTATAAATCAATAATCTCTGACTAATGTCAGAGGAGGTTTCAAATGGTTGACATCCAAATCGATTTACAGTAAATAGGGAGAGATTCTAAGGTTTGTTGGAGAAGGGTCTCTTAAAATAGTCGAGTCCTATTGGAAACCCCAAGGAAGTTGTTGGAGACGTTAAACAAAACCTCTCCAACGTAAATGGCCCATGTACTGTAGAGACAACTTTACCATCCTCACCCCAAACATGTCTCATGGGGCTTTTCCCTTGACAACACTTACATTTAATTAATTCAGAATTTCATAATAAATAGAATTAATTCCAGCTGAGGCATTAAATTACCTGTAATTAAGCCACTGATTCAATGTTTTGATCTAGGTTATTGATTTTATTGTCCATTAATTTAAACCAAAATCTACAGCGAGGGGTAGAGATTCAGTGGCTGCTGTAAGAGTGGAAGTGAAAAAGACAATAACCATTGACTGGGTGTCTTGTCTGTCTACATGAACATTTTCAGAACCTGATTTGGATAACTGAAGGTTATGCTGAACAATGCAATTATCATGTTACAAAAGCAGACTCAGTAGTCTTTGGCCTGGAACAGTTTTGAGTAGTTGTTTTAATTATTTCAGTTTGAGATTTGTGGTGGCAAAAATAATTCAAATATGCGACAGATATTGTGTTTTTCGAGACTCCATACGTCACAGTCTCTCTTCTGTAATTTTTTTTATAACCTTCTGCCCCTTTGAATACAGTTTAGGTTCCATTATGGAAATCTTGCTGCTCAGTTATGCATGCAACCTCCCTGTTTTCAACAAACTACATGACATTCCTTCACAAAAACACTGGAGTTGAATAATTAAAGAGGACTATTTTGTGTTAATGCATTTAATTATAATGTTGTCATGAAGGAATAAATAATTCATGACGACTGCTTTTTTGCTTTATTCAAAGTATCTACAATTCAAATGCAGTCATTTACTTTTTTTCATTCCCCACTTTAGGTTCATGGAGAGTTTTTCATGACCAAGGGGAAACAGCTCTTTAATGACTGCGGGCACCTGATGCACAAGCGAGATCTCCCTCAAACTCTAATTACGGTTTTCCTAGAAGTTACAGTAATAGCACCCATGTTTATTTGATTGCTTCTATTGACTCCTAAGAATAAAAAGAAAAAGCGACAGTGGTTAAATTTTCATGACCAAGGGGAAACAGCTCTTTAATGACTGCAGGCACCTGATGTGCTTGCGAGATCTACCTCAAACTCTAATGACGTTTTTCCTAGAAGTTACAGTAACAGCACCCATGTTTATTTGATTGCTTTTATGGACCCTTAAGAATTAAAAGAAAAAAAAGAGACAGTGGTTAATTTTTAGGCTGTTACATAATGTATTGTCCTTGTTTCCACAGTGACAGCAGGACTCAAAGCATATAAATGTTTAAAGTTATCCATGAAATAACCATTTTCTCTGCTAATTAGGAGGCCACCTCTGTTGCACTTCCCTTGCCTTTTTGTCTCAGGCTGCAAATTTCTATCCAGCAATCTGGTCAATGGTGAGCGCACAAGTTGTGATTGGTCCACTTCAAAGATTAAACCACCACTAATTGGCTGGATATAGAATAATTTGTAACATTTGTTCCCCTTAGAAAATTCATCATGCATAGACAACCGATTAACATTGGGAATGAACAAATGAATTAGTAAGTAAATAAATGAATAAATCAACATTGGTGGAGTTCTGCAAATTAGATGAAGGCAATACAGCGGCTAATACTTTTGCCTAAGGAATGTCTAGTACCGAAATGTTGTGTTAATATATTCTTTGCAAGTTAGACAGTGTGCGGGCGTTTTCTTTGGCTGCGTTTGACTTTTTTTGTCCCCCTCCGACGCACCTGTCTCCTGTTTGTAGATGTGTGAAGTTAATTACTGTTCTGAATACAGCAGCTAACCCCATCTCATTCATAACTACATTCTGGGCTGCCCATCCTTAGCTGTTAAGTGATACATTTAAGTGTGAAAATTGTGCAACTAGATCATTTAAAACATTTGAATTGTAAAATCAGGTGCTATTGTGCAAAATTGAAAATGAAAGGTTTGTTCCCAAAGTGGACTTCCTTTTACCACCTACCTTTTTTATTTATTTATTTATTTTTTTTTATAGAACTTACCTGTTTTATCATGTAGCACTTTGAGATTTGCGCAAATATAAAGTGCAATACAAATTAAATG
>JAPMOB010204507.1:0-11069 GCA_029875015.1 Lepomis gibbosus
TATATATACAGTATATATATTTTATTCTGTGATATATGTCACGTGACTGACGTAATGTAGTTATTTTAGCACAAACAACACTGTTTCCTAAACTCATCCATGTAGTTTTGTTGTCTAAACCTACCCAATTTGTAACCGTTTCACAATGCTCATGTGGTTTGTGTCATGTGACTTAAGTAATGTAGTTAAGGTCCAGTCACCTGTCGCTTGACTGGTACGGGAAACGCTTATGTGTGTTGTTTTGGTAGACATGGATAAATGACCTATTTTGTCCTTTAGGTTGGAGGACTTGTTGCAGCACTATATACAAATACATGCAATAAAATACTATTCTGGGAAAAAATTTTAAAGATCCTTGTAATGTTCCTATGCATAATACATCCACAAAAACACTCAGGGACATCAGCACAGTTCTGTTTCAGCTATTGTGCAGCTGCTGATTTTGATCCTCTCAGTTTTTATTTGTTCATTATCATGTTGCTCTGCTGGGAGTAGCTAGCTCCAGCATTGACAGTAAGACTGTACTGTGTTAGGCTGGATAAGTGTTCAGCTGAATACCAAAGAAGGAGGTGGTCTGTTAAATGCATGACTTTACAGACTGATCCTGAAACATACTGGGAAATAATTGTTTTCTTGCAGCGAGAAAGATTAGAAGATCGGTGGCACTTCTGTATTTCTCCGTTAAATATGAAACTCCAGCCAGCAGTAGTGTTAGCTTAGCTTAACATAAAGACTAAAAAGGTAAAAAATATCTGCCTACCAGCATGTCTAAAACTCACTGTTTAGCTAATTAAACCTCAGTTGTGTTTATCCTCAAAAAAAATCAAAGTGTAAAAAGAAAAATTTATGGCATTCCAGGGATAATGTAAGCCCATCTAGCGGTTTTCCCTGGCTTCCAGTCTTTATGCTACGCTAAGCTGACAGTCTCCTAGCTGTAGCTTCATGTTTAAAATACACTTGAGTAATCATATACTTAAGTAATTCTCCTCAAGAAAGATTCACTCCATCAAAAATCATATAAGGTACTGTTGAGCTAGTTTCAGCTGGTTCTAATGTCCTTCTTCATGTCATCTCATCAGTCAATACATTTCATTATATAAGAATGTAGATGACAATATATATTTTGAATTGTTGTAATTAGGGGTCCAAGCCCGAAGTGGGCTGGGAACCCTCGAATGCAAGACATTGGGTTCCCAGTACCGCGAAGCAGCTGGGAACTCTATTGTAATCGTTCTTGTATAAAACACATACTGCAGCCTAGATGGTAACTGACACGGAAGCGAAACTCATAGGGTAGGTCAAGTTCACTGCACGTAACTCAGGCACAAAAATTTGCACACTTCTACCTCTAGATGGCGCTATAAGCAAGGTCGAAATGTTTGGGCTTGGAACTCCTGCCTTCAAAGGCGCATATCAAAAACCTTATATCCACGCGTTCGGGGGATCGACATGAATGTTGTGGTATAGGCCACACCCATTTCCACCTAAACTTTATTTTTCACTGCGTCGCAAAAACTGAAAAACCTGTTTTAATTAACTCCTCTGAAGCTGCAAGTCTGATTGACACCAAACTTGGCACGGACAATCTCTGAACAAAGCTGGTTTGTAGAGGAAATTTTGATCTGACAAAAAAATATTACAATTATATGCTAACAAACATTTGCAAAAAATGCTATAAACAGGAAATTATGTCACATCTTTACTTTGGAATGGCCGATCGACACCAAATTTTGGAGCATTAATGTGGTAAGCCCCCCGAGGGCGGCTGCAACTACTCCCTAGGTGGCGCTATTTAAGCCAAAAAAATTGTTACTCTATAATCACAAGTCACATTGACAAGAAACCACAGCTGAATTGTTCAGCATGTTCCCCTTACTACAGGCACCAAAATTCTGCAATTTGGATAGTATAAGACTGTACGATTTTTTTCTGCTAAATCGCGAAAACTGAAAAACCTATTTTAATTAACTCCACTGAAGCCGCAAGTCCGATCAGCACGAAACTTGGCACGGACCATCTCTGGACCGAGCCGAGAAAAGTTTTGATCCGCTAAAAAACATCCGAATTATAAGCTAACAAATATTTGCGCAAATGCTAAAAAAGAATATCATGTCAGATGTTATGTTTGCAATGGCCGACCAACACCAAACTCGGGGACCTTATGTGGCACGCCCTCCCGAGGGACTGTGTGAAATTTGCTATCAATCTGCCTCTAGGTGGTGCTTTTAATCGGATATGAAATAACACTCTCATAGACATACATTAATTTCAGATCTCTGTAACTGCAAGCCCTTTTAATTTATAACTCTGGTCATATATACCCTGAGCTATGGCGGCGCGCCCAGGCCAACTTGCACGCCCTCCACAGGGCCAGGGGGGGAGGCTTGGACCCCGCTTACAACTGCTTGCAGTTCTAGTTTTATATTGTTTTGGGGATTTCAAAATGTCAAACAACAATTAAAGTCAAGAACTGAATGGAAACAGGTCATTTGTTTAATTTATGTAGTTAGTAAAATCACTGACTACTTAACACCATCATAACAAATCATCTGGTCCTCTCTTTGTTGAAAGAAATGCATGATTTGACCTTGTCATTCACTTCTTCCACATAGTTGTTGATTTTTCGAGCACCTCTGACTCATGCGTTGACGTTGAATGAGTTAATTGCCTCCCTGGGCAGTGTGCAGCTGTGAATAAATGTCCACTAATTGAGTCATTTTCTTAATTCCAACTCATTTGAAATCGCATGGATTCTAACTGGCTCCCGCTGACATCCAGCAGTGTTGATGAGAAAATTATATTTGACCAGAGGAGTCAAATCCACAGAGTAAGAATGACACAGGCCTCCAATTAAACTGGATCATAATCTTGTACGCTTACTCTCTCACCACGATACATACATTACAGAGATTGGAATGCCTTAATTCTCCCATACAGTCACAAAGTGAATAGAAATTTGTCATCTCACCAAGTGAGCTGTAACCTTGAACAGTAGAGTAGTTTTATTTTGCCCTCATGGAAATACCTCCTTGCCCTTCCACATTAACGCACAAACAGTGTACTAGTTTTCACATTGGACACTAGATGGAGAAACTAGAGCTTAAAACATATGAGCGATGTTACAGTATATCAATTTATTAACCGATGTCTAGACTACAAAAGCCCAGCTTCCTTACATTTTCAGATCAAAGGCTTTTATTAAATCAGGCCCACACAACAATGAACAACAAATGTTGTGCATCTTCAAAAGAACAGAAGTACCTTATATCACCATAAACTATAACGAATGCATCATTTTCTCTCTTCAGCAGCCCCTCAGGCGTCAGGTGGTCATGCCTAAGGCAAAAGCAATGTTTTTCCCTCATTTGAAGATTTGAGTATTTTATGCCGGAAATCTGCTGTTTGCATATACAGAAATGTTTAATTTTTGTTACCAGAAATCCTCCAAATGACTGGTCTTTCAGAGAAGTGTTTAGCATAATTTCACTATATGTAAGTATGGCCTGGAGGGTCTGCAATTCAGTGGTGGAATGGCAGGCAAAAAGAGGTTGCTCAGGGCAGACATTGATGGATGGAGAGTGTCTGGAGCCATTGGCTTAGTGTTAAGCATACGCTGCATCTCTCTCTCGTCCTGCTGCCCTTTAAGGAGCATCAGCAAGCACTCCATAACTCAGTGGCATATTGGGGGGAGGAGGGTGGGACATGCAGCGCTGGTCAGCCCTGATAAAGGTCTGTGTCCTTGAGAGGTGAATAAAGAGTAAACAGCACGAGATGATCCTCACCTTTGTCATGTGGACATGGGAGTATTTGTGCATGCTGGTGCGCATCTGTGCTTGTGTTTGTATTGTGTGACAGAAGGAGAAAGTGTCAGCTAGGGCTAATCAGGCTGCCACTCAAGGTAGTCCAGGTAGATCTGATCAGGGTGGTCTGAAAATTTTTAGGCTTGATCAAAACAATGGGACTCAGTTGGTTGGTAACTTTTGATAGACTTCTTTTTATCACTGATGTAAGTCAGGAGATTTTAGTTGTATGTGACTAATACAGATTTGCCACTTGTCATAAGATTTAAAAAACAGCACAAAAGGCATGAACTAACTTCTGAGTACAAAAAAACAGAAATTTGTGAATGGCCAACGAGGACCAGCTGAACCTGAGGGTAATCGTCCAAGAAATGTTTCATCAACTTGTGTGTTCCTTTCCTCAGCAGATTTGCATCCCCTCCTGTTCGCCTCATCTTTCCAACTTTCTCTCTCACTCAGTCATTTGATGAATGACCCTGAACAGCTGTCAGTGTAGCAACATTTAATGGCTTCTGCAATCACTGACATGTCTGCAGTAAACAGAGACCCCCTGTCGTATGAAGAAAACCAACATGGTATCATGTATAATGAAGTGGGTGAGATATTATTTACATTATAAAAATGTATGTCACCCTGTGATTTTCTTATTTTTAAGGATTTGTAAATAAGAACCCTTACCAACCCCCCAAAACTTTGACTCCGTACTGAGGGAAGATTCAGGGACATAATGTGAAAAAAAAACGATGACGATGAAAGCCAGGGGCATGAAGATGTTTGTCTTTGGCTGCTGCTCTGCATTAAATAAGCATAAATTTGGGAGAGCACACATTCCTTTGCTTTGATTCTGTTTTCATCCTAAACTTGAGATAACAACAGGGTTGCTACTCAAACTGACGAACAATACCAAAGGTGGTTTCAAGCAGTAATTGAGCTTTGATTTTTGATCGTTTACCTCCTTGGTATTCACCTGGTAGATATCCCTAATACTGAAGGTGTTGGGTGCATACAAATTAAAAAGGTGCTTAACTAAAATATTGCGTGTGTTTTTTCAATTGCATGTTTTGCTTTTTCAAGATAAAAACACCACTCAAGTGTCATGTTTCCAATGCAGGGAGAGAAAAGAAATCAATGCACACCTCCCAATATGATGAAATCATGACAGCATATATAGATCTTTTCAGTGCCTCAAGGCATTTTGCAAAGCTAATAAAATTCTTTTTCATTTCTGTACTGCTTTATTACCATGTGCTGTATTTCTCTTTGGGGAAGTCTTAGTGAACTGTGATGCAGAATAATAGCACACAACATTCTCATTACACCAGTCATGTTAATAACATTTGCTTTTGTTTACTTGTATTTAAGAATGTCACAACTAAATATGCTGTAGTTTATGTGTACATGACTAGTCCCTTATCATATATTTGAACTCCATCTTGTCTGCCTTTCTTGAGAATCCAATGGAACCTGGACTCAATAATTATGCGATTATAGAATTTTTATATTTTGTGAAGTTTTATTTAGTGCAAAAGCTTTATTTCTGGGTTTGAGTTAATGTTAGGGTTGGGGTTTTAGTTAAAAATGCAGTCTTGTTAGGCGTACATCAATTGCAAAAATAGACCATAGAAGCAAATAACACCTTGTTGAGACTGCACTTTCTTCACTTGACTGACTATCAGCACTGAACTCACCAAATAATATGTATTTGGCCATAAGCATTTGTATTTGGAAAAGCTTCACTTTGTGATGTCCTAGAGTAAAGATGAATTGTATACAAATATAGATACCTGTGTCAGCTGGTCAATGAGCCACAGGTCCACGTGTGTTTATCTCCACAGTGTGATGAATTGAGCAGTGACATCTGTCTGGTAATGTTGCGGTGCCACTTTGTCCCACAGCGACCGGCTCATTGCTCAGTGGAAATGTGCATTCTGGATGGGCAGCAGGAATGGCACCATCTGAGGCTAGCAGGCCTCAAGGGCAGAGTGGGGCATGTGGGACTCTGTTTAGGGTACATCTGGGTAGCCGGCTGTCCTCTATAAGCTGGTGTAAGAGCCAGACTCAGCTAAAAGTCCAGCTGTCACTTCTGCTACAACGAATGCTGGTTTCTCTTCATCAAGTACCAACTTCTGATCACACTACTTATGTTATTTAAACAATTTAAAACTCAAGAAATCTATCATTTTCCTGCACTTTGCTTTAGCCATTCAGTTAAAGGTGCTTCATTAAATATTTCAAAGCAAAACCAAAGATCTCTAAATTTGCTAAATTAGAAACATACTATATCTTAAATGCCAACTATCCCTGTCTGATTGTGCTCTAAATTGTTTAGGTTTTGGAAAACATTTCAGAAGTTCTTTAATATGTTTCTATGAGTATGTGTGTGTGCCAATAAGTTCTCTAACAATACACATAAGGGATATCTGAGCAGATGCCCCTATTGGCAGGATGTCATAGTTTGTTTGTTCCTTCCAAATCTACACAAATCATAAATCAAATGTTTCTGATCTTGCATCACTATGGTTGAGGTTTGATTAGGTTTAGGCACAAGGGAGAGATCATGGTTTAGGTTAAAATGACTACTATGTTACAGGGTAACTTTTGTGTTATTTCAACCTGTTTTTGTGTCTGTGACTAATCAGGACAACATTTTTTAAAATTGCTTCAGTGTTGAGCGAGCATGCGTGCTACATTCAGCCGCAGCAAAAGAGGGTTGCAACTTGCAATTCCTTGCAGGCAATTCCACCCCATCAAAACAGGCCCACGTAAGTGCTTCTTTTTGCCACATACAGGCAAAAATTATTATTATTTTAAGTGTCTGACAACATTATGGAAAGAAAAGACACTACAACAGAAAATAAGGTCCAGGCTGAAAAATAACAAAATAACCTTTTAACTCACTGTCATGGTTAAACTATGTCAAACATATGTTGTTTTTGGGCATTTGCTGAAACAAATGATTTTCATCTTATGTGTGCACTAAACACAATGGGAAAGCAATACCCAGTGAAAAAAATCCTCTCTGGAAACAATTGTTTTCATGCATGATTGCTCCAATATTTGAAATAATAGACTCATCAGACCCAAATAAAGCAAAATTGCTTACATCACATTTCTTGGCACAAGCACAATTTCACCTCTCCAGTGATTTTCAGTTTTTTATGTATTAAAATGTCTCATCACCTCTGCTTCCTGCTCTTGACATGGTCAAAAAAATGCCAAATAATTACATTTTACATTATAAAATGTAATTGTATCTAAATGTTTAGAAGTGGCAACATCAGAGATTCTGCTGCTGTTTCTTCTCAAGGGCTGCACATAGTCTAAGGTATGTGTTTCAAAACATATCTGGAGGCCATGCAGGTTCTCTGCAATATCATTCCACGTTACAGGCCAATGAATTCCTTTTGAATGGATAAAGAGCAATTTGGATGGGAACATTGACATATTTTATTGTACTTTCAGTAATTTAACTTTTTACCTTTTATATGAAATAAAAATGTCTATTCAAAATGACCGAAAAATCTCTGCACTGCACTGGAAATCTGGAAATATTCCCCCTGCTTTATGATCTGTCTTATCAAAGTACTATGATGTCATATAAATCCCTTACACATATTTCTTCTTTACCCTATGCATGCATTTTATGTTACATAATCCCCCTTTTAATTGTTGTAGATAATAGCTGTGTTTTTGCAACTAAAGAGAGGCTTACAGTGGATCTCAGCCATAGTCCTGGTACGAAGAACGTTTGACTTTAACATTGAAAGTTGGACATTAACTTTCCCTTTCAAAGCCTTGACGCACTCACAGCACCTCAGGTCGAAAATTCCAATTAGTGAATCCCCACTTGATGTCTCCCTGATGAGGGAGCGTTGAGGGGGAAGGTGTGCATCCTGTGTAAAGAGATAGGACATTTTAACCCCTCTCAGATCTATGTCGTGGAAATTCTGCCATAACAATCTACACATGTGACAGAATAATGCCATGTAGCTCCAGGGACATAAAAATGTAAATGGTGGAAGAAAGCACCTTATCCTTCGACCATCCACCCTTCTTCCTACTTCTATTTGCCCTCATCATTGGAGTGAAAAGAAAGTAAATGGCCTTGTAAAACTTGATCTGTTGTGGGGTATAATAATACTGCTTGTTTCAAAGCACAAGAGATCAGTGTTTCAATTGCAAAATGGATACAATTTACAATAATGCTTTTGTCAAAAAATTCTTTCTTCCAATTTTGGTCTGAACTCATTTGGTCTTTTACATCACCTGTGATTATCCAAGCTGAAGGATGTCTAAGCTAATTTACATCTAAACAGATTTTTTGGCCTCTCGCCAACTATCATTTAAATGCTCAAAATAGATCGAAATATAACATCTGCCTTTTGTTCGCTTGTGTCGTCGCTGGTTAAACTGTCCTTTGAGAATCCAGCTGTGACCTCCAGCAAGTTTCAAACGTTGCTGTTTGTAGTTTCCTCATCGATGAAGAACAGTAGCTGCGGTCAGCTTGAATCCATGTCAGTTACCATCATTTCCATCTTCCTGCATAGCTAGCAAGCTACTTGTACCCACAAGAAATAGTGACAAAAATGGCAACATGCTTGGATAACACTAACATGGCTTTATGTATAACATGTATAATTATATTTGAATAGCTCTTAAATTTATCCTCAGTAGGCCACCATGTAAAATAGTTTTGTTTCAGTACATAATTTTGTAAATTTTTTTACTGTATATAATGTATGCCCTTTGGAATTCCAATGATTTGTGCTGCGCGTTGCGTATAAAAAGTTAATCACGATTAATTGCGATTACAAATTTTAATTGTTGCCCAGCACTAATACAAATACAGGTGCATGATTCTCATATTAACCACAGTGGGATTAAATGCAACGTGACAACAGTGAATATGTAAATGAACTGATTAATTAGAAGGACTGCATTGTGCTCGGTTTCTTCTTCATGGTCATAGGGTAGAGGACAGGGAGATGGGGGTTACGCTAAGGGAAGACAGGAAATCAATATCTCACCATTTTAGCTCTCCCTGGGATTTTTCTAGTAACTTGATGCACAGGTGTTAATCACTGAGTCAATTGTTTCATTAATCAACTAAAGAGTCTACGAAGGTAGAGACAGGTATTACAGAGCTCCCCCCACCTCTCTCTCTCTTTGTCCTGTCCTCATCCTGACAAGTAGATAACTATCTCTAAAAGAGAGAAGAGATAGAGGTGACTGTGCTACAGCAGAGCCAAATCTCACTGGGAGGCTGTCAGGCTGAGTTTCAATATCGAAAAGTCTCTTGTCCTGATCATCTTGTTTCCTCAGCTTGCTGTTTGGGGCTGACAGGAGAGGTTGTGTTTTGACAGTTTCTGTCACTTCCACAGTCTGCTGAAATCTTACATAATAGAGAAGATGAGCAGACAAGGGCTGCATGTGACATTGCATTAGATATGCTTTTTTTTTAGTCATTTGTGGCTCAGGATATCCAGACTTATTAGGATAAGTCTGGAAGAGTGTTGAGGGGCCCTCATCTGTATTAATCAGTCATGGAAGATTGCTAAACCCAAATGCTTGCCTCATTGTGCAGGTCCAGAAACAGGTTCACTAACCTGCAATTAGTTTTCTAAATTGAAGCTGCTTGTTTAATGAGTTATTTAATTGTAGTTATAAACAGGTAGTATTACAGGCCTTGTACAAAATGTATGCCTTTAGAATTGCATATCTTACACTGCAGAGAGTAAGAATCATAAAAATACTCTGCATTGAAAAATAATTTGCTGCCTGATATGGAATTTCCTTAAAAAATTAATTATTAAATGAAATGTCCTTGATCAGCATTCTTTAAATTACATCTACTCTAGGGCTGAAAAGATTCATCGATAAAATCGATTAATAAAATGCATCGACACAAAGTCTTTGCGTCAATGCTTCGTTTAATACATATAACTATACAGCACAGTGTTTCACACGGACATTTATTACTGTTGCACATTGCAGCAACAACAACTCTGTAATGTTACAGTCTGTCCACCGTAAAACGAAACTTATGTCGCCTCTACAACAGCACGACGGCACCTTATCAGAAAGCAGCCGGTGTTGTGCCAGCGCACCACAGACAAGGTAACAGTAACAACAACTTTAGCATTTAACTGAAATCATGACTGATTGTTAAGTTGAAGCCAAAGTAAGCTGCAGTCCTCAGCCGAAAATGTGCACACATGTGTTTGTTGTTCTCCTTTTTGGGCCGTGAGTTGTAACCTCACAGTCATAAGTTAACTGGGTGTCGGGGAGCTGCAACTTATAACTCACTGGCAGCTCACTCTGTAGCTCAGACGTTTCCTGCTACCTGTGTGTGCTACCCTTTCACCCATATTCTTTGTCTTTATAATTGCTATCTTTATAATAACAACAGCTGTGTCGTGTGCAGGATCGCTCATTTCCCGTTTCACATTTCACGTATATTTTCTTGACAAAACGTGGTGGGTGGGGGGGGTGGGGGGTCTGCCACCAATCAATAGTACTTCTTAAAGGACTCATCGATGAATCGTTGAAATAATCTATAGAAGCTTCGAATACTAAAATCATTGGTAGCTGCAGCCCTAATCTACTCCTTCCTATTTGTTGAAAAATCTAGATTCTGTGAATATGCAAACATCTTTTATTTCAAAACTTTAACTACTGGATACAAGATGTTTCTTACTTCGCTGAAAAGTACATTTTCAGTGCATGTGGGCTGGAGGCTTCAAGTTTCCACATCACACCACTAGAAAGTGGCACATTGGACCACGATCGGCTTCCAAATTGGCTGTGATGTCACAAAAACATCTCATACGTACACATTGAACTCAGATTTAAGGTGAGCACAGAGAAACTTGTAAACAGCCTTACTGTGTCAAACTCTGCACATACATTATTCTGCACAGTGAAGCTCAAACATCCAAGTAATAATTGGCAAAACACAGATTTGTGTAGATGGGAATGTAACTTTTTAAAGTTATTAATTTAATTTAATTTAATTTGATTTCATTTATTTTTTTATTTAATTTAAAACATTTTAAAACAGTATTTTAGGCAGAATAATCAGTTTTGCAAAGCAACATTGACACATAGCAACTGAATCCATATAGTATCAAAACAGGTTCATGACATGTCTCACGAGAAAGGTCTGGTTAGGGTCAGTTTTGCTTTTTGAATTGTAATATGTTTGTAAGGAGACTTTGGTCACAGATCCTGCCTCAGCATTGAACACTGTTGAATGGGGCTCAATGCCAT
>JAPMOB010204526.1:0-10471 GCA_029875015.1 Lepomis gibbosus
GAGGCAACCTACACAGTATACACATAGAGGTACAGACAATAAAGGTAATGGTGCTATAGACTGAATGAAAAATGGTACAGTCAACTATATTTAAAGGTAATTTAATTGTTCTTACAGGTGTATATGTTCTTAATTAAACAATAAAAGCCCCCAAAGATTTTATGTAAAATTAAAGTTACAGACTGTATTGTCATTATGGAATATTACAATATTTTTTCAAGTAGGTTATTTACTGTTATTTTACAGTATGTTTCTGGCACCCAAGCTGCCAGAATATTTTCGTTCTTTTAGGAGTTGGTTATTAACTGTTATTTTATGGTATTTTTCTGGAGCCCCAGCTGCCAAAATATTTCTGTTTTTCCACAATTTTTTTTAACAGTGTTGCCACAAGTGGACTGAAGAGTATTGTTTAAGCTTGGTATCTGTGGCATGGTCTTTTTATAAGCTCAGTATCCCTAGGTATTGCATACATATTGAATAATTACACATCTCATTCAATTCTAATGCCAAAATTCAGAACCAATGCAATAAGTAGTGTGTCCTATATGTAGCAATGTGGAAAGTAAAAATATGGAGGTTGGGGTTTTGGAAGGACATCTGTTTTTTGTGCAGTGATTGAGTCCAATCACAGACCTGCAATTAACATTCATTTTTCCATTAAAAATAACTATATTAGCTAGGTGTTTTAGTTTCCCCATCCTAACCATATCACAGTTTATTTGTCCAATTTTCCTCTTACATTGACCTTACCATAGTTGCCTATATATTGCAGAAGGTGCCATTTAAAAAATCTTGGCATTACACGTACAGAAATGTAATTGAATGTTATCCATTTGCAGGATCATCTAATACTGATGTTCCTGACTGGCGATAGGGTGGTTTTTAATGAACGTTAGCTAGTTCTGCAGTCTGTCTTCAACAAAATAGTGGGGGCCATACTACAGATCACCTTTGTGTTCAACAGAGATATGTCTAACCATGCTCAAAACTCTATTTTGCAGCCCACTGCTTCCCCCAAACTGTTTCACTCAACCAGGTCACTGGCCGGTGTGGTGGATTGGTCTTAAATCTCAGTGAGCTAGCAGGACCACAATAAGGCTGTAAGTAGAAATTTGGACTGGGTCAAACTGTTGATGTTTGTTTTTTTACATTTTACAATAACTAACTGAGGAAGGATTTGGGTAGCAACCAGCCTACAATTATGGTAGTTCTGTCAGTTATTTATTCTAAACATTAATAAGCATGTGCATGTCCATAACCATGGTGGCATCCTCTACTGAAAACGCATATGATCATTAAAGAGAAGAATAATGAATCATTCCATAAAAATAAGACCCAAGAAAGTGTTTAAGTGTTTCTGTATAATAACATATTTTAAAATTATGACAATGAAAATAATTTAATTACATTCATTTAGAAAAGACAGACTTTGGCAAATCTTTGCAGTGTTCTTCAGTGTGTGGAGACAGAAGCCTTTTAGAGCATGATTGTGGGGGCTAAAGGCCCTTTCATACACAATGCGATTTGAGTTGCTGGGTTCAGTGCACTCTGCTCACCAAGCGGCGCGCTGTGCTGCAGCTCAACACAACCAAAAGCTGGCGTAGTGTGGTGCAAGCCACTGGAAATAATGGGTTTCAGAGTGCAGTGGTGCCGTTGCCACGTTGCGTCTGAAAAGGCCTCAAGAGGGCTGCTTGTTTTCATTCCACTCACATTGCCAGAGAATCACGTCACTAAAGGTCCTAGTAAACCTTCTGTCAGAAGCAGCCAAGCTGTTCATCTGAGATTCAGAGACGAATCCTCTATCTGACACAGATACAGATAGTATATTCTGAGTCTGTATTTCTATGAGAACCAGTCTTACACTTGCCTTAGAGTGGAGTTTGTCCACATGGATTTTGACTACATATATGTGTTATTATGGTGAGAGCAGGGCTGCTTTCATTGCTTTTGTGAGTGAACATCATGTAAACGCTGCTTAACCCAGCTGATTCACTGGCTTCTGTATTTTTTGTCCCTGTCTATCCCTTTAAGGTACGTGTGTTGTTACCAGACATGTGTTTCCTGAACTCTTGATGTGTACTTGATGCACTCATACTTAGCTACACCACCTACACACATACACACACTAATATACAGAATAGAGCTGCGCAACTACTGACCAAAGAGGTATCATTTTGAAGGCAAAAAGCCTTTTAAAAAATTCAACACAAATAATAATGATTTTGCAACTCTACTTCAAAGTATCTCTCTGAGTGAAGGCTAAAGTCAGGCTCTTATTGTTTTTCTAGGTGCTATATAAATACTGTGAAAGTGTAAAGTTATCTGTCCATTACAGAAGGTGTGGCAGAGAAGGTGGATGATATCAGAGGGAAAACCAGATAATATGTTCTACATAAAGTTTCACCAAAATCAGTGAATAACGTTATAAAGTTGTGTTTTTATACTGTAATCTGTAATGAGGCCTGGACGCCAGACACACTTTGTTACTGTAGTTGTCAGCACATAGGCAACAGGACGAGGTGATATGGGCCACAAACACTGACCTAGTCTTGCATAACTAGACTTTGTTTTAGCGCTGTGCCAGCTGGTTGCTGCCCCTGGCTGGTTTCCAGAAGTTAGCCAATCAGAAGAAAGTGGACATTTTCGAGTAGAGTCCAAAAAAGTATGAACCTGAAAATGAGCATATTGTGAGACCTTTATTGAATGAGAGATGGGTAGCCACTGCTGGCACCAAAGCAGTGGTCTTCATTTCACCAAAGCACATATCGCACACAAACACCAGGCAAAGCCTACAGGTACACAGCACACACACAGGCATGCAATCAGAGTCAGAGATCAGAAAAAGTAAGAACAGTGGAGCGTTGAAGCATTCGGGGAAAAAGATAATACTTTTTTCTACTTGCCTGGAGAATGTACAGTGTAAAACTTTAGAGTTTCTGTCACCACAAAATGATGTAGCAGTTTTCTGTCCTTTTTTTTCAGCAGAGCAAAGGCTCAAAACACAAAGAAGCTGAGTAACAGTGGTTCATTCTGTTACAATAAAGATGTCGATATGTAGGAATTGGAGGAATGTAGGAGTTACTGGGAAGTGCCAATGCAGGCAACAGTTAAATTAGAAAATATCTTCCCACAGAGATGCCTATTTCAAAATATCCCTGTATCCTTTTTGGTAATCATTTGTAAAGACACTTGGCACATAAATACACTTAGACTTTTTTCAGACTTTTCTGAAACTTCAGTTAAGTGGAAGCCATCAGCCTAATTGCTTGGAGTTAGAAGAATTAGACATTGCTCCGGTTGGACAATCCCATTACAAAATGAACATACCAAAAACACATCATACATTACACCATTGGTAAATAGAAGGACTGCATTTAAGAAATTAAATTTCAGCAAAAATGCAGTTAATATACAACCAATGTTAATTTACCCACATATTTGGCTGCACTGTGGCATCTAACAAAGTTCTAACAAAGTTAGATGCCACAGTCAGTTATAAATATTTGTTATTTATAACTCACTCTGAAACTTTGGGGGCCCTTACAAAATATTTTCTTAACTAGTTTCTTAAAGTATGTGATGGGGGTCCACATGAACACACTATTTACTGAAATTTGGAACCACACAAGTTATTTAACACATTTTCTGTGCTGTTCTCAGTGGTTTTAAGTGGGTGGCCTCTGCTGTAAAAAGTCATGTCTGGTATTTCTATGCACCGATCAGAGCTTAGGTCTACCTCCGGATCTATGTACTGTGATTGCCGGTTTGGGAGCATGGCATTTCCTCAGTGGCCACAGGAAGTGCTCTTTGTTTTGAAGTCTATCTAACTAGTGACTAATCCAGCAGCTGTTACACAGTGGATCTTTTTTTTTGTTTCACAAACTCTTGCAAAATGACTCATCAGTGAGTGCCATCCATTTGGTTGCACCCCATGCAAGTTAGCATAGATTGTTAATATAAACATGTTTATTAGTGCAAATTATTTAGTCGTAGATAGTTGTTGAACATGTTTTCAGGTGCTTTAAGTTAGAGTATGTTTTGGGTGAATTAAAGACGTGTAATGACATGAATGTAATACATCTCACAAAACCTTCTCCACTACAATGTTTTACATAGTTATTGATATCAAACCAGGCTTTTTTTTTTTGCTTTGTTAGATGCCACATTGCAGCTAATCCCATGCTGATAACACTCATCATTTCATAAGCACAGGGCACACTGACTGCATTCCAACAACACAATTGCCTGTGGTCTTACAATAGAAAAGCAAATTATGCTTCAGCTTTGGAGATATCTGAAGTACCCAATGTGAAGCAGTGACTCAATGATATGTGTGATACCTTACACTTGGGGTTAGGTACAATCCGAAGGACAAACTTAAATGACTAGAAAGTTTGGTTACAGATAAGCGCAAGTGATTATTCCTTATGTGATAGCTCGTAAAGGAAAGGACAAGGCCAAGTGGCCAGGGAGGATAATGGTATTCTGATATTATCTTCTTTTCTTTATGCTTTTTTAAATCTTTTTGTCGATTAGGCAGTCTCTACACAAGCCTGTTCTGTTACAGTATGTGCTTATGAACTAGACAAACCTTACAGAAAGTTGTGATCACCATTTCAGTAGTAGCCTATTAACAGAAGTAGAAGCACTATCTGCTACTGGAGTATTTTAAGTGTTACAATCCACAGAACATTACAGTAAGCATAGAAGTAAGTTTAGGTTTAATTAAAAGAAAAATTGGAATAAGGCAGTTAGCATTAGCAGTGATAGCCACCATGAATATTAACAATGCAGGCTGCATTGAAAATCTACTATTTGATCATCAAGTGACCTTTGAAAACTTTGATGCACACAATGTATATTCAGATGTCACACTATGTACAGTATGTATGTGGAAAGTGCCTGTGAAAATAAAAGCACTTATATGTGGAAAGTTGGCAGTAACAAGATTAAAAAGAAGAGAAAATGATAACCTAGGTGGGTTGTCCCTGCACCAGCATGTGAGATACTATCCTAAACTCATCACAGGACTTCATTGAGATCCATCAGCCTGCACACCAACAAATCATATTTAGCTGAGGTAATCTAAGGAGAAACACTTCTTCTGTCATCTTGAAAATAAGGAAATGTGTCCCCTACACTGTCATATTTAATCAATACAAGCATTGGTTCATTAAAATAATATAGTGTCTTAGAACAGGGGTAGTTAACCATCTTGTATGTGGGTACCAGCAAGCTGCTAAAGACTGATGTCGCAGACTGTTAGGGTGCAACCAGAGTCTACTGTAAATTAACCTTAGGTATGTTTTGAAACATATAAAAATATTCCACTTTAATACTACTAAAATTTTCTGTCTGATACGAGTTTTCCACAATGTTCTCTCTCATTCCAAAATCCAGAATCTATTAATATGCAAATGCATTTGACATAAGATGTATCCTACTTAAGTCCATTCTCAGTGTATGTGTACTGCAGGCTTCAAGTTTGCACATAACATTTGTGTACACTGCAGAGATTTAAGGTAAGCACAGAGAAGCTTCCCTCCTGCAGCAGATCAGTGTAAATTCTACATCAAGAGTAAGCCTATTCCTTTGTTAGTGCAGTGTTTTTGCAACACCTGTCATGATGAATGTGTCAGAAACATCGACAGCAGCGGAGGATGGATGATCGCTTCTTGTCAGAAAACATCTTTGCGGCCCGGTAGCCATCACTGTGCCGATTGGTACCGGGTCACAGCCTGGTTGTTAAGAAGCACTGAAATTTCTGCCTTAGAACATATCTGTTAGGGTGAAGTGACTTTACAGTAAGCTTAACATATGTGATTTGTAATATCAGTAAAATAAAATTAAAATTCATATTTTTCTGTGACACTGGTATTATACCTTTATCTCCATTTATTTTGTTTTAACTGATCATATCATAGTAGCACATGTTCTGTTGCAGCCAGTCAGGCAGAACAGACAGAGTTTATTATATTTTATATGATATCAGTTTCCCACATCTTATTCAGACATTCTTCAGGTAACAGAGAGCAGGTGGAACGTCCATGACACACCCACATCAGTGATTTGGCCCAGCGTAAACAGAAGAACACACACTGCTGCAGTGTTATTGTCCATTACTGCCAGTTTTCTGCTGACAAAAGCGCTGTGTGCCTTTAAAGTGACGATTTCCAGGTAGGTGTTCCAGGTAGGAGCAGAAGAATAATCATCTCGGTGAATGGGGGAATGAATGTATTATCCCCTGAGGGCTAGTGCTCTCCTCAATATTCATTGTTAATCTGACCCCAGAATGCACTGGATGTGTAGTGTTCACCGGTCACTGAACACCTCCTGCTTCATCTTGGCATACGTATAAACCATAAACAGGGAACACAACAGCCGTGTCCAAAGCTTATAAGGTCTGAAAAAAGTCTGTGTCACATACCATGTGTAGATTTTTCATTCAAAATAATAGAAAATATCATCAGTCGTACATGCTAAATATAAACCTGTATATACTGTATAGATATATTTTGTTGGTCAAAAAGCAGACACACTCATGTGCAACCTGCTACTTATGTACACATTAGTTCATGCATCTCAGGCACATGGCCCATGCTACTCTGTGACCCTCATGTCTCATTAGTTTTACTTTACATTCAAAAAGAAAACACTGGCGGCACTGCGAACACTGCGAAGCTGCCTTGGAGTTAATACTGGACATACATATAAATATTGTTATAAATAGAGCAAGTATTGCAATAATATGTTTGCTGTATTAATAACTGGGTTTCGGTGGTGACATTCCTGAAATAAAAATGGTGTATTAAGTTACTGCAAATATTTTCTTACTGCTAAATCTTCACATTAAAAACATTTAAATGATGAAAAATAAATTTATGAAGTAGGCACAGAAAATGGAATGTGTTGTCTGTGAGGTTAGCAATTAACCCTATAGTTAATCCAAAATGTGTCCGCAAAACAAGACAACAGTCCTTTACTGCAGTTTTTGTCAGCAGAGCTGTTAAATGAATCTGCAGGTGACGGGCTGCACACCTCAAAAGTCTCAGTCAAGTAATCAACTCTATTCACTGTGCCCTGGTGTTCACATACTCGTGTCATGTGCAGGATAAAACCAGATCACAGTTGCTCACAGAATGATGGGAAAAAGGCCAATTACTGCCTGACTTCTTTATTAAAAGAACAGTAGTTTGTCTTGCTACCCCCACAAATCTGTGACCTGTAGTATTAAATAGAATATGCTGTCAACACCAGTTGGTGTCAATAAATCAACCAGGACTGAAATTTTAAGGATTACAACTTTAATTCCATGTGTGTGCACACTTGGATACACATAGAAGCCTGACTGACCAGTGAGGAGATTGGTTCCTTTCAAATGCCAAATGGCTGTTTCATAAGTAGCAAAGCCAACCTGCTGATGCATGTGTGGAAGAATACCTCAGATGCTATGAGTGCAGGCACAGTCTCATTTCCCAGATCACCAAATTGGCTGGGCTTTGAATTTTCCATGCTAAAGGCTGCTCCTTACTGTAACCTTAATTAGTTTATACCCTTATTCTTATTTATATTCTTAGTTTCCTACCCACAGCGTTCCTACCTATCTGCCCACCCACTTTACATGTATGCAATACATAGAATAATATCACTCTCCCAAGAAATCAACTGATCTTCACCTGTGAAATGCAGAAATTAGCTGATCAATGGGCGCTGCTGAATGTTAACACTCAATGTTATCATTATTCAGTTTTACTATAGCCTGACAATGTGACAGTGGCTTGTTTGTGTTGTTAAACACAGAAGCTATATTTAGTACAATAGTACTTCTTTCCGCAGTGTGACTGAATGTGAAAGAGAGGTTTTCTTATTCCCCCGCAAACTGCCACCAAAGTCATGTGTTGATAATTTGGTAATATGTTTTAGCAAACAAGAAGGTTAGACATTGGACTATCACTAAAGTTCTACTTGTGTACTGAGTGTTCCAGGTGTAGTTGCAGGGGTTAGGGTGGGGTCAGTGTGTCCAGAGATGGTCCACTTACGGCCTGGTAAGAAAACAGATTCCCCCTGAGAATGTGAGCCAGTCAGGCAGAACAGACATATAAACTACTGCAGCGCAAAGTAAAGGGTCATCCCAGCCAACTACTACACACAGGAGGTGAGAGGCTTGGCAGGCTGGTAGATGGAGGTGGCGACAGTATGTGTGTGTGTGTGTGTGTGTGTGTGTATATGTATATATATATATATATATATACATATACACACGCACACACAAACGTATATGTGTGTGCGTGTTATCCAGCCTTACCCTTTAGGTGAATCTTATTTTCCGGGCTGTGTACCAACACCGAGCTAACTGAATCCAAGCTGTCGTAGTTACTGCAGCCGAGAGGGCCTGTCCTTGTTTCAGTTACCTAGGAAACACAAGAAGGACAGATCTATTTACAATACATGTTTTCTTTGCTTTTTTATAATGCCACATTAGCAGTAAATGAGGCAGATGTTTGTTCCATTTCTGGCAGTCAAGTACAGCTTGTGGCAGGTGGAGTACGTAAAGGTAGGCAGAGGACTGGATGTTACAGAGCCCTCTGACAGCAGAGAAAACTATCGCCATATTTTGCTTCACTCCCACACCTGCAGCCACAGCTGCCTGCAATATGCCGGCTGTCTTGTGAAGAACAGTGGAAGGGAGGGAGAGTGCAGGTGTGGACGAGGATTTTAACTTTGCAGTAGCAAAGTCAAAGACGCAAAGGGACGGTCTCATTAAGTCACACATGTTACAGCATGTGCTTTAACAGATACAGTTTGTAACAACTGAGACTACCTCTTCACCTGTTGGTTTCATAGTCCAAAAAAAACATATCACATATGAGGTTATAACTGCTAATTGCCGTTACCTAGTAAGCCCACTTTGCCATGCTGCTAACATTGTGTTCCTATTACCGCTCGTGCATACTACATGACTTTACATGGGCAGATCGTCGTGCTGTTGACTACTCAACTTGCCATCTTGAAACAGGAGTCTTGAAGTCATTGTGGTCACACTATGTGACTGATCGGCGGGCAGGGGGTCACAAACTACACGGGCTGACAAAGACTCACCTGTGACCTGATGACTGGTCTCCGAACGACATTTTGTCAAGAAAACACATGAAAAGTGACACGGGAAATGATGCAAAACTACACACAAAACAAGAGTTGTTTATTATTATAAAAATAAATACAATAAAGACAAAGAATCTTTCCACAGTGAGTTCTGTAAGAGCACTGGTTCACTGGTTCACTCTGAGGCTCAGTATACAGTGACGAGGTGATTTACAGCGGCTCCAACCAGGACTCTGACTCCGGGAACGACACACACACAGCAGGTTCAGGTGAGAACAAGAGAGGCGTCAAGTGGAGAGGTCAGGCACCAGAGAGGCAGCGACAGCATATGTAGAGCCAGAGTATTTTCACATCCAACTCATCCACAACGTGAATTGAGGGTTTATTTTGACCAAACCAGTGTGTTGGAAGAGTAGCAAGACTTTTTTTGTTCAAGAGCTTTATGATTGAACTATCGGTACTCAAAGCACAAGTGGTATTACAACAAGGGCTGGAGTTAGCTTTTTATCATGATTACTTCAGTAGATATCTCTGTAACACAATACATAGACATCTTTGACATGACGTCACAACTGTTGTACGTAATCAGTTAGACGACGGTGAAAATGTGAGCAAAGCGCACGGATAGAGGCCGAAAAGAGGCTCTCCTCTACATACACAGCACATTCTCTCTCTCTCTCTCCCTTGTTTCTATCATCATTTCCTGCAATAAACGCCTCTCACGACATTTCAGGATGAGAACTGTCCTTGAGCGAGACATTTACATTTACTCATTTGGCAGACGCTTTTATCCAAAGCGACTTAGATTTGAGGAACAACACACAAGCATCAACATCAAATACAGCACATGATCTACAACTGACAGTACATACTAGTAAGAGCAGCAATACATGCTAGTAAGAGCTAATCACACATCACATCAATGGGGTAAATACCTAGGGAGAGAAGTAAGAGTTAACAAAAAAGTACGAATACAGGATAATTATAAGGGGATAGAAGAAGAAGATCACAGGAAATGCATGTTAGAGGTTAGGTTAGGTGAGTTCTAGGTGTTATAAGAGGAAGCGTTCTCGGAAGAGATGAGATGGGTTTTCAAGAGCTTCTTTAAGTTAGAGAGTGACGCCCCTGCTCTGATGGCATGTGGTAGCTCATTCCACCATCGTGGTGTCACAGATGAGAACAGCTGGGACTGGGATTGCTTTATGTGAAGGGCTGGCAGAGCCAGGCGGCGTTCGGTAGAGGAGCGTATTGGCCAAAAAAGGAACATAAACTTCTATTTCTGTCCTTGAGCGAGACATCAGTTTATCAACATCACATCACATGTCATAGCATCATTTTCAGCCTGTTAGATTCTCTCTTCAGTGAAAAA
>JAPMOB010204527.1:0-22452 GCA_029875015.1 Lepomis gibbosus
CTTCTTTTGGGTGTTTACAGTAAGACTTGCTGGCATCAGTATTTCTTTCTGAGCTCTGGGATCCCCACAGATCCCATTATTTGTATCGTGGTCTGAGCTAAAACTATATCACTTGCCTTAACTGCCTGTTGAGCCCACCTTTGCAGTGCATTACACTGTAGACAGCATCATCCGACCTAATTACCTCCACACGATCCACACCTACGGTTGGCTTATAATTTTATGCCACCTAAATGCGGCGAGCTGCTTGTCACTCTGGCTTGGGTGGTTTAGAAGATGAACAAGAACTAGTGCCAGCTGCACAAAGGTGCGTTGTGATCACGCTACACACTGAAAGAAAATATCCTTAGGAAGCATTAAAGAGCCCATGAGCAATTATTTGAAGGAGCTTGAGGGCGAATCTTTGCCTTTAGCTGCTAAATGCTCCATTATGTTCACCATCTAGTTGCTAATTTTGTTTGTTTGTTGCTGAGCAGGTAGTGTACAGTGGGGTTTTAGAGCTTGTTTTAAATTTATTTTTTTTTTACAGAAACTGCTGCCTACTGCGACAAAAAACCAACACTATCAGAGCGGTGACTGTGAACCAAAACAGTAAACTAAAACAATGAGCTAAAACTCGGTGTATAGCTCTTTAAATACAAAGAGAGCCGCTGAATCAGGCGACACTTCTCTGTACAAGCGACACCTTTTCCTATTGCACATCATCTTCACGTTGTCATTTAATTTTGTGATTATAAAAATATTGGTTGTAGGTGCTTTAAAAACACTGGAAATAAAAAAACACGTTGTCACTGAATGTAAACTGGGGTACTGAAGAATCTTCAGGTACTGGTGCTGTTGTCTGGCAAAAGGGTCGCCAAGAAAAAACCTTCAGATCAGATTGGTTGGGTCTAGGCATGTTGCCAGGACCGGTGGTTAAAATAAATTAACATACCTCTTAAGAACCTCCACGTTGTTATGCAGAGTCTTTTACTCCTCCAAACAAGCATTTAGTTAGCCTGTCGTCTTTTGGAAGCCTTCACACAAGTTCTTTTTCTATTTTTTTCACAGCCTTAAAGAAAGCGAACGTTTGTACGGAGGTCTTAAAAGGCAAAGCGAGCACAAGCACAGAACCTAAATGAATTCAGAGTAGATGTAAACACCTGGATATCTGTGAGTTTGCCTTTTTTAGATAGCATTCAGTGGAGAGATTTTATAACAGGAAATAAGGGAAGACAGAAGGGAGGAGGGACAGTTATGCAACGAACGTTCCCGGTCAAACGTTGTGATTAAATTGTCACCAGGTTTTCAAGTTAAAAAGTGAAAATTTGAAACACTTTGTCTTGCAGTAAATTTCAGCCATGAATGTGTGTGCACAAGATTAAGCTTCTAAAGGCTTTCTCAGAACAAGCTTATGCAGCTCAATCCATGTTTTTTTTATACCTGAAAACCCTCATAGAGAGACCAGAAAACTTGTTTTTAAAGCAGTGAGTAATGCTGTGCCGGTGTGCTTTGGGGTGCGACGACAGAGCTGGACAATACAGGAAAGAATATGATAAAAATTAAACTACTAGAACCATGATTTATCTGTAAAACACATTTTCTGCTGCATGAAAGGGTGCTTCTCCCTAGAAGGCAGTGCTTCGTTGTAGTTGTCTGACCCTTACCCTAACTTAAGAGCAGGCTGAGATAAAACTAAGATCTAACTCATTCTGTGCTTAATGATACTTTGAAGTTACTTTGAGACTAAATGGAGGTTTAGAGGCTATTTAAAGTGTGTAAAATCAATCGTCTGTGCCGTTGTTTTACAGCCTTGTGGTGATAAGGATCTCCACACATGAAGGTCCCCAGTCTTAACAGGGTCATGTGAGAGGCTTGGTCGCTGCATGTGTGTGTGTGTGTGTGTGTGTGTGTGTGTGTGTGTGTGTGTGTGTGTGTGTGTGTGACTGTTGCGTGTTTGGTTCACATGTGACCTCTGTGAACGTGTGTGCTCTCATAGTCCTGCTGTGTTTGCGTTGTACCTTCATTCATGTACATCATACTTTTTTCATTTATTTGCATGTGTTTTTGTTGTCTGGCTCTTGTGCAATCAACAAACGGTCATGAAACTTTTTATTTAATGAAGCCACAGACCCTTCACAGGCTTACGCATTTCTGCTGTTACAGGAGTTTCCTTTTAAGTCATCTGCCTCCAATCCCCACTTATCAGGAATTAGATTACTGTATTTCTCCGAAAAATCATGAAGAGGCTGTAAAGTCTGTTGTGTATGTGAAGAACTGACTGTACTTCTGTTGGGTAAATTTGATGATGAGTGGAAAGAAGAGGAGATGTAAACATGCTTGTTGCGTGTTGTAATAAACAGGTGAAGTGATTTTTGGTGAAACAAACATACTTTGTGCTTTATGACCTAAGTATTTTTGAGTTGTGTTTTTTTGTTGTTGTTTTTGACAGATTGAAACCTAGGATTTTGTAATGCAAAATCGACTGGACTCAACATGTTGCTGTACCACAAATGATGATTTATACCTTGGTTACACAGTCAAAGAATCACAAACATTTCATTATGTGGTAACACAATTCATTCTTGGGGTGAAAATAGGTTGGTTTTTTTATCAGTTTACAAAATCTTAGAGTCTGTGAAGTGATCGTTTTGCAAAATGTGATCTAATTTTGTCCATTTTCATCATCAAATTTGAATGGTGTATCATAACACCACAGTACCAGTTTATCATTTAAATTCTCCCCAATGACAATAAGTCAATCACCAAAGTATTATCCACCATCCTGCATGTCACACTGTGAGGGATACTGTAGGAAGTCTGAAACATAGAGCGCAGTGAAAGTCTGTTAGGATTGTATACATTTTTCATATGTGTGATTCCTCTCAGTAGTGGCTCTCCGTGCTGCAATTTGTGTGACCCCCCTGTGCCCTCCAATCAACATCCCACCCTGCCCAACTTTTGCACACGCTATACATTAAAGTAGCGGCCTATCAATTAAACATCGTGGACAAGGACAGGCAGAGTTCACTGAGCTTTTCTCAATCTGCTGCGGGTGGCGTGACGGCTCGTGAGATGAAACTCTAAAGTAGACTGCGCTGAGAGACGACGATGGTGCAGATTTTACATTTTCACTTTCTTTGTCCTCTATAGAGCCAGAAAAGTCTGTGCAAACAGCTTTATTTGTGGTGCATTTACATACTTTATATAATCTGTTCTCCATTTTCTAGGGCTATAGTGAGATTTTTATTTTTATTTAGCTCATACTCCCACTCTGCTGTATAGCTCTTATATCACTGCACATCCCCATTTGTGCATTTGTAGCCTGTTAGAGCCGTGAAGTGTGAGAGGAGGTAAAGTGCGTGGGACCAACCATGATCAAATGTGCAGGGAAAAACAACAGAGTTGATCCAATGGCTGTTGCCGAGGGATTACAGCATCTCTGCTTGTTCTGCATGGATTTATGTGCGTATGACTGGTTTACATTTTTGTTGCGTGCGCTCACAGCTTGTAAGATGCTACAGTGTGGATATGCATCAAGCAGAGATCAAGTCATTCACACGTGTTCAACTTTTGGGCATTTAAGGAGGATGTAGGATGAGTTAGACTTACAGCATGTGAAAACATCAGTGATGTACACACCTTACAATAACGTTACAAAGAAGACAACAGTGTGGATAGCTCACGAGTTAGGAAACACTTTTAGCAGAATAAGCTTTGGGGTTTAATTTAAACACAAAATAACTAAAATCTGAATTTGTTTTTGTGACAAGGACATATAAAACTTTGATTTCTTCACATTTTCAGCCAGTGCTCCACGATGACGAGCCTTGGCAACATTTTACAGACCTTTTTAATTCTGATTTTACTGATTCAACCACCAACAAAGTGTGTGGTCGGGACAACAAATGATAATGTGAAACTTTCTTCATGGTTGTGTTGTTGCAGGTCAAGGTGTGGTTCCAAAACCGTCGGACCAAACAGAAGAAGGACACCACCAAGGATTCAGACAAACGGTCCTCTAACACGAATGAGTCATTGGCCACCTGCAATATCCTGCGCTTGCTAGAGCAGGGCCGGCTCTTGTCAGGGCCTGTCCCGCCACCTAACTCCCTCTTGGGGCCTCCCCACTCGGCACACAACGGCTCACTGCTGAGCAGCCCGGGCGGAGGCTCCTCCACCTCTCCAGGGATCAGCAGCAGCACTCCTCCCAGCTCACTACCAGGGGGGACTTTCGGTCTGTCTCTGCCCTCGCTGGGTGGCACCCCCCCATCACCACGGCTGGGCGTCCCGCCACCGCACTCCCTCTGCTTCTCCATGCCACTGCTGGGGGGCGCTCATCATGAACTGACATCCGCCTACGGCTGCGGTTCATCAGCGTTTGAGCCTTACATGCGGCTGGACAGGAAGGAGGCAGATATGGGAGGAAAGAAGACAGTTTCTTAGGTAATGTGTCCCTCTTTTAGGACACCAGGGGCCTTGGACTTGTCTGTGTAAGAGTTCTTCTCCTCAGTCGTTCGCCCTGCCGCCTGTTTGACACTTGAGCGGCAGCAGACGGGGAAAAGAAAGCACCCTGGATCATGAGAAATGTGAGAAAAGGAAGAGACCGGGTTGCTTTCCTTGCGGCACCATTTTGTGCCACAGCTTTGTCGGGCACACTGACACAAAATGGTGAAAAGGACGCGATGTGACAGAGACTCTGGCACATAAAAAAAAACTGAATTACTGCAGAAATGCTGTGTGTATGTTGTGTGAACCCTGACAGACAGATGTTTTTATCACCACTCTCTTGGCAGTGGTTTGTGACTCTTCACTTTTTGTCCAGTGAGTTTGTGTGTGTGGTTTTCTCTCTCTCTCTCTCTCTCTCTCTCTCTCTCTCTCTCTCTCTCTCTCTCTCTCTCTCTCTCTCGATATATATATATACAGGCCTTCATTTACATCAGGAGAAAAAAAAAAGATACTTGACATGGGTAATTCAGACTGAATCAGTGTCTGAATGGGAAGAATGGTATTTCAAAGAGAGCAGTTTGTACACATTTCAGTACATATTCCCAGACAAGGGGCCATGTTTGATTTCAGTTAATGTGCTATCACAATATGGAAGAAACACTGAAAAAAAAGAAAAAAAGATTTTTAGCGTTTTAATATCGGTCTGTTTGGTGTCCAGCAGTAGTTTTTGTAAAGTCTTTATTTGGTTGTGTTTGTGTATGAAATATGTGGTAGGATCTGGACAAATGGTGCAAAAATCACATATCTAGATCCAATAGGTTAATATAAAAGAACATGAGGAGAAAAGAGAGTAGTTTTGTGAGAAGGTTGGTCAGGCTTTCCCAAAGCATTTATGGATCAAGCTTTGGAGTTGCCACACTTGTGTCCTCTAATCGCAAAAGCGAGTCAAGGTCAAGCAATGACCTTCAAACCCAGTGAACTTGAAATTAACTTTTCAGTCTGTGATTTGCAGTTTCCCCTTTGAGGCGGTTAAATAAGACTCAAAGAAAAAGATTTAAAACACAAGAATTAAACACCTCGCAGTGGTGTTGGACAACATTTCTATTCACAAAGCCAAATTTGTGTAGGGCAGAAATCAAAGCGTCATTCTACTTTTCAATGAGTCCGCTAGTCTCAATCCACAGATCCAGAGATTTCTTTCTTTGCATCTTGTTTCTCAGTGTAGTTTGGACAAGAGCTTCAGTAATAACTTGATTCACTGGTTATCAGTTGAATATTATTCTGCAATGTTTTTTTGTAATTTTTGGAGAAAAAATACCAAACATTTCTTGCTTCGAGCTTCTAAAACATGACAGTTTGCTGTTTTCTTTATGGAACAGATGTCACCATGCCCTCTGAGAAATTGTGAATGGCATTTTTTTCACTTTTTTTTGTGATTAAATGATAATGAAAATAATCATTAGTTGCAGCCTTAGTTGGTCACTTTCAGGCACAACACCTGTAGAATCTGCTCTTGTTATACCTTGATACATTTTTCTTCTTTAGGTTTGCCATTTCATGGTTTGCGACATCATAAATATCATAAGTACTGTTTCATCAGGTCATATCCTCATCACTAGAAATCTCAATGTAATTTTAACCAGGAATCTTTGATTGCAATAAGCTACAGCATCACATGTGTCTTTTTAATAATATTTTATTTATGTTTTGGTATTTGTGTTTGCCCCATGATTCCCTTTTTGATGTTTTACTCTGACCTCCTGTTAGACCATACCAAGGCCCGTCTTAAATGAAAAACTTTCCTCTGCTTGCCCCTCATTGAAAGCACTTTATTTTTGTAGATTTTTATACATCCTCCTTTTATCTCCTCCTTTCTTGCTTTTGAATCTATTTCACTAACTCCTTGTTGGGAACAGACTTAAAAACCTCCAGCAGCTTTAATAAGAGTCAGCGTTTGGAGTCTGTTTATTCTTAGAAAGGTATTTTTCTCATAAATTTCCAGAAAACCCGTCAGTTATTTCTAAATTAGCCGCAGTATCTTTCAGCTTCACTTGTGATTGATTAATTTTAACCTAAATTGACCTCAAGATCTGAAAACAGCCCGCTTTGATGCAAACATTTCTCTGTGATTGTGGATTGAGCAAATATACAAGAAATTCATTCAGGACAGGCTGACGGAGGAAAGAAAAAAGTTCAGCTGTAGTATTTTTCTCTCCCCACATGATGCCATTTGTCCAAATTTCCCTATTGTCCAAAGAAAATCAAAACTCACCTGCAAGAACCTGCAAATTGCAACAGTTTGCCCTCAATTTGTGCATGTCACATGACTTTTCATAACTTCTGTTTCTCATCTGTTTGCTGCTCCTCATTTTTTCACCTCTCGTTTCCCAGTGTATCTTGTCATTTCTAGGTTTCATCTCATTGGGAGATTTATTAACGTTTTTTCCCGTTTCCTTTCTCTCACGCTCGCTGAAGGTGACTCGACATCTATTAAAAAGAAGCGGACACTCTCATGACATCAATTTAAAAAGCTGCTCACAAGTAAAGGCCAGGCTACATCTAAAACAGCCGAGCATGTTTCCAGCTGCAGATACGTTTCTCGTGGAGTGCATGGAAAGGTTCTGACCTCAAACTCCCTGTCTGTCGGCTCACCGGGCCTTTTTGCACCTGTGTAGCGCCGGCTGGTAGCAGGTGATTTGTTGTTGTTGTGTACAGACCCAAGCAGTGCTGCAAAAACCCCTGTTATCCACTCACAGCTCTTTGCAGCTGTGCACCTGTGCTGCTGTTGAACACTGTATTATTTTCTATAAGCACCATCCATAATTCACACGCTGTGGCATCAAATATTGAGCAGAGAGATGGAGCTGAGAGGTCAGGAGGCTTGGTTTTCGTGTAAGGCCCTTTCATGAACCTGTTTTTTTTTTCTTTACTCACAACGGGGTTGTGTTGCTTTGTTGCTAAGTTGCTTTCCTGCTGTGTCGTAAGCAAAACATATAATCTCTGTCCCCCCTTTTTGCTATTTGAATTTTTTGTTGCAGGTTTTAGAGCTACGCATTATTGTAGATAAATGAGCTCTCAAAACTTAGTGGATCTCATTTTCAGTTATATGTCAGTTAATGTGACGGGAAACAAATCAGGCATTTAAAAAACTGTTGTTGTGGTGACAAAAGAAATCGTGTTAAACTCCATATTTCCCTCAACATTCGGAATCAGCGCCGACTCCATGTGCTGTCACTGTAAGGTGGTGTATTGTAATGTAAATCTGCAGTAACTGTATTGTACGCTCAGTCATGGTGAGGCTACTGAATAGTGGCTACTAGAGGAGCGATTCGGCTTGAGGGAAACAGTCAAAGAGGACAGACGCTACTTCTCTTCCAGGCAACAGAGCGAAGGTTTGCATCAGTTAAGCAAAGCCTTTTGTTTTCATTTTTGGTTCTACCGCTTTCTGCTTTCTTTAGCTTCTTTTTCAGGCAGCTTCTTCTCATTCCAGCTGAGGGGAAGTTTTGCTTTTTGTTGTGTGCAATTGGTGACATCTTGCACTTGTTTAGGTTACCACCATCTCAGAAGCTTTAAGGGCCTTCTTGTGGCTCTTGCTACTGCATCATGATTTTTCTGATGGGAAAAGTCCTTTGAGATTGTGTGGAAATGTTTCTTTACTTTAAAAATTATCAGATTCTGCTTGGTTTACTTTTTCTTTATGCACAGCCAAGGTCCTGCATAGGCCATAACTTTGTTTCTTTAAGCAGTAAAAGTTACTTATGTCAATCTAATGGCACCAGCTACTTATGATGAACCAACTCTATGTACATAGATATAAATTTATATATGAGTATATATAAATGGGTCTTTGCACAAGTTCTTCATGTCCGCTCCATGTGATTTTAACAGGAAAAACAAAAAGCGAAGGAAGATTCAGAAAAAAAGACTTTATATATGCTTTTCAAATCTTTGTCTCATTAACATTTTGCACTTATTTAAAGAGGCTTACTTCAGTTTCTGGGCTGACAGAGCTGTTTTCACGCTCGGCCAAGATATTGTACAATATGTATATGTATTTTTATTCATATTCATATAAATATATGTCTATGTAATTTGACTCCTGTGTTCTGTTTTCTTCATTTCTCACCAACCTCAAAGAAAAAACTCAAATCCAAGATACATGTGTGGACCTGTGAAAGCATTTGCTGTACATTTGTCACAGCACAAAATCATGTATGATATAAATCACAAAAATATTTGAGAAAAGCAGTTATTATAAACTTGGTAGAACTTAACAGAAGCTTTTTAGAGGACTGTTCAGTGGACATGAGTTTCTCAGCAAACATGACTCTCATATACATGTGTGAGCACTTTCTATTCACATTTGATTTTTTACAGTGACTTCGGTCGCTCAAAGCTTTATTAAAAACCTTGGCTTCTTTGTCCTTCCTATCGGTCTGACAAAACCATCAAGGCAGTGGACATTTTACTTTTCAGGTCATTTTATGGAGGTATTGCCTTTAAATACTTTGCCCCTTTTATCCTGTTTTGGTTTGAATGGTGGCACACAAAGAATGAATTGACCTGCCCATGAGACATTCATTGGATGAACATATGAGAACTTCACAAAATGTGGAATGACTTAGGGCATTCTCTATTTTCTCTCTGTGAGAATTAAATTTGATGCTTTCTTGGCAAAAAACTTATAGTTTGTATAAAGTGTTGAGAGCAGAGTCTGTTGTGGTTGCCATCTGCAGGGCCAGAAAAATAACCTTATGTATTCAATAAGGTTCAATAAGCTTTTACTCCACTACATTCATTTAATAATTTGACTTACCATTACTTCAAAGATTCCAATTAATAATACAAAAATTAAGATGTATTGTTATAGTTTCAGATGCTTAGCACACAACCAGCAGTATATAAAGTTATTAAAATTACCATTACCAGCTGCAACCATACAGCGATATGTACAGATGCATCAATAACTATAATCCATTAATATGATATACATCTTTCTGGAATAGGCCATTCTGAACAACTAAACTTTTCTTTTTGGTATGTTAAGTATATTTTGATGCTAATACATTTGTGCTTTTACTGTACTTTTAGTAATATTTTGAATGCAATACGTTTACCTGTAACAGAATATGTCTACACTGTGGTACAGCTACTTTTAATTACTGTGGGTGTCCATAGATAAAGGTATGTGTGATGCAACACCTGTTTAGGTTACATGTTACCTCGACTGACACAGGAGAGATGCTGGCTGTCTGGTGTGCAGTGTCATTGTCAAAAGATATTTCTGCTCTCCATTCTGCTCAAACCAGCTGAATCACATTTTGATGATTTCTTTACAAAACACAACCACTGACATGTCAAATAAAGAAATATATATTCATGCATGTATAGGTTTTACTAAGCTGTAAAGGTAGCACGCTACATACTACATACATATCCTCCCTGTTAGCCCAGACTTCAGCATGGGGCACCTCTCCAAACTGGGACAATTGACCTCCAGGGTGCCAATTATAGTGATTGGCACCTTTATTTGAGCGAGGAAAAGGCGAGAGGGCCAGCACAAAGGAGACCAGATGGGTGGCCTGGTTTAGAGATGGGGAGGACAGCATTGAGGGGATGGACAGGAGGAACTGCCCTGCGCCAGAGGGAGAAACTGTGGTGATAAACAGCTTCCAGTGAGGAGCAACAGAACTCAACTAATTGGGTTTTTATTGGTGGTTTTAATTGGTGATCTCTCACCTGCGGCATATTAACCAATAAAAATAAGTTGCTTTAGGTCTGTGTGTGCATCAGAGCAGGGAGAGATATGATGTAAAATTTCCTTAAAATATACGACAAAACTAAATAATATTAATAATAATACATTTTAAATTTACATTTGAAGCAGAATGTGTGAACTTGATAACTATATTTTATAGAAAGGTTCTTGTATGGAGCAATGTAATTTGGTAATAAATATGCGGCAAATAGAACCAGTTCATTTAGTAAATTTTAAATGAATTATTTCCAATTCTTTTTCAATTCCAAGTCTTTTAGTCAGTGCACACCAGGTCATTTAAAAATAAATTCTAAAATGTAAATTGTGTCCACAGGTAAGGATGCAATTCAACATGCATGAAGAATAAATGTAATAAATATTTTGGTCAAATTCCTTTAGAAATAAAAAAAATAAATCTTAGAAACTCAACACAAGCATCTAAACTCTAATAACTGACTAAGAACCATCTTTCTAGTTTCCCTGTAATTGGTAAAAATTATTACTTATTTAATTCCTGGAAACTTGCAAAGAAGTGATTAAAATGAGACCTGTAAAACAAAGTGCAGAAGTCACTCTGCTACACATGGAACAATTGTAATTATATAATTAATTAACAGTCATTCATCAAGGAGTGAAAATACTTTGTGCCTGTTTTTTTAAAATGATGATGAAAAAACATTTTTCTAGACTAGACGTTTTGGAATATTTGTTTTTTTAAAAATGATTTAGTCTTTTTTTAAAGGCGGAATTCAGATCATGCTACAGTGTTCACATCAGCTGTCATGAATCAGTACAATGTGTGTTAGATTTATGTCATAATAATTGAATAATTAAATAGTTTGGAAGTAAAAAGCAAAAAAGTGTGTTAATATGTTGATGATACTGTGATTTCTATCTATGCTGCAACAGTTCGGCATGCTGCTGCCTGATTGCTGTTCAAGTCAAGTGCAGTTTTATATGATGGATAAGGAATGTAAATGCCTTTAAGTTCAAGATGTCATCAACATATTTTAATGTTTTACAGGAACACAGACATTCATGTATTTTTACATAATTTAACATATAAAGAAAGGGGAACAGTTTATTTTAATGTTTAAGTTTACACTTCCAGAGGGAAATACTGTATTTTCCAGTTACATTTATCTGACAGCTGTAATTAGTAGTTACTCTTCAGATTACGATGTTATACATCAAACACATGATCTGTATATTAAGTATTTTAAATGCAGAATTTTCACTTGTAACAGAATATTTGCTCATTGTTATATTGCTGCTTTTACTTCAGTAAGAGTATTTATTCCAACACTGGTATACATAAATAAAATATATATACATAAAAAAATAAAAACACAGAAATAGAGTAAAAAAACAAAAATGTACAATCCAGTAGTAATTACCCAATTCTGCAAAGTAATGGAATAAATGAAAGGATGAAGTTATCTTTGTCACGTGTGCCTAATGCCTCCCACTTGTTTAATTTTCTTGTGTGTAAGCAAGCACCAGATCAATTCCACATCGGCACTCGAAAGCTGTTTGTTGTGCATCAACAAATGAACTCTCAGCTCAATGTTGGCTCTGTTTCTCTTTTAATAGGCGCCGTATGTGTTTGTGTGTGATTCTGGAGGGTCCACAGACCTTTAGGAATGCATCATTGTCATGCCACCCCCACCTCTCGTCCCCCTGCTCTCCTTCTTCCATCCCTCCATCCTCCTCCCCTTTTTCCTATAGAACAGCTCAGCAGCCCATCGGGGGGCCCCTCCACTAATTAGGGTCACTAATTGGGGGTCAGCCGGGGCAGAGACCCCTCCACACCTGCACGGCCATGTGACATTTAAAGAGGTGCGCAGGGTCATGGGTCATGTAGTCGGGGGGGTAAAAGGAGGCTGCATTAGTTTGACTGAGCAGACGAAGAGAGGGGTTAAAGGAGAAAAACTGCTGGCAGCAAGATGACGAAAAGGGTCAAATGGACTTTTAGCTGGAATTTTATGTATGTTAAATTTCTCAGCTATGAAGTGTGAGCATGAAGTTTAAAAAGTCTGTAAAAAGTCCATCATAAATCAACAGGTTAACAGATTACTTCTTTTCACTAGCTGAAATCTCTGGGTCTGTAAAGTGAAGCCAATGTGAAAGTGCCTTAACCCTGCATTCTTTCCAATGGCCAGCAGGGGGTGAATCCGCTGGTTGCAAAAAGGAGTCAGATTGTATAGAAGTCTATGAGAAAATGATTCTACTTCTCACTTGATTTATTAACTCAGTGAACACTTTTCCAATGAGTTTATGATCTCAATCGCTAGTTTCAAGTCTTCTACAATCCTGCATGATGTCGCGCTTGTAAATTATCGTCCCATGTACAGTAAAATAGATGATAAATCAGGGCATGTTATAGGGCGTGGCTACCTCGCTACCACGGTGACCTGTCAGATCTGGGAATCTCTCCCCAGATCCACCCTCTCTTCAATATGGTCAATTCTAGTTCCAACCCCCCCAACAAGGTGGCGACGGCCAAAATGCCAAACTTGAGGCTTCAAAACAGATCATGGTGTATGTGTCCCGCCCATTTACAGGTTCTGTCAGCTTCACTATCTGTATCTGACAGAGCCTTTAAAAAAAGTGTTCAAGTGAAGAGAAATGTAGAGGACGTTTAAGATGACAGAGTGAAAGACATGTTTAGAAATTAGGGTGGGGAAATGCTGCCAGGTCAGAGGTTAATTGCCAGATGACCTTAGGGCCTGAACAGCTCATTGGAGGCCCCATGACCGCCTCCCTCTCTCAGCTCTCATGGACTAAGTGATGTCTGCTTGTTTTGACATGATTCACACAAGAGCCAGGCTTAAGCTCGCACCAAAAGATTCACAGCTGCATTGCTGAGAACCAGGCCGGCCTGAAAATATTCAAGAGAGGGAAGAGACCATATTGAAGGATTTAGAAAAAATATATGTGCACAAAGGCTGGATGTAGAGGTGAGACAATGAAAGAGGTGCTGATTTCTCTGGAAGAACTTCTTAACGTATCTTAATGTATATTAAAGTCTCAACCTATTAAGGAAGGCATTTAAATTTGTGCAGTATGTTACACATGTTAGATATTAAAAGGTAAATTGTCTGTGGGGTTTATAGATTATCACTTTTTCATTAATGACAATTTAGAACATCACTGTGGGAAAAGCACAGGTGTAAAAAGTAAAGTGAATACCTAATGGCTGAATTCCATTTAGCTTCTTTAGTTTCAGGGTCCAGGGACCTCATGTATAAACGCTGCCTATGCACAAAAAGGTTCCATACGCTTGTTTTCACGTATTCAGGTGCGAATGTGGACCGAGGCACAAACTTTTGAGCTGCCGTGAGAATGTGCGGACCATTGTCTGGCTCTTTGAGGAAACTCCAAAGTGCCAAAACTCACCAAATGTTTCAAAACAACGTTTCCACTCCGGTTACATGTGCATACGTCAATACACACAGTTCGATCATGTAGTGGTTTAATATCGAAATAAAATTGAATGTGAGAGGAATAAAGGATGCCTCTCACATATTTAATTCTCATTAATCTATCATTTAAACCAGCAGTGTTATTTGTGCTGGCGCTAGTGAGCCATCACTTTTCATGTACCAATTGAAAAGAAATAAAATAAGCCAAGTGCCAACTCAGATTTTAAATCAATGTCGAGCGCAGAGGAAAGAGCCGGAGTGCGGCCACGGACACTCATTGTCAGTTGTGAACTTGCCAGCCTAAAGGCAGGATAATGTCAGGTGGCAGGATACGGGCCGCCTTTCCTCGATATTAGACGTGAATTCCTTTTCAGACTTTAGCCCGGCAAACGGATGGAATTATCATCATCGTAAAAATCAAATAGCATTAAAGAATTGCAGAAGAAAGCGTCCGTAGTTTGTAATAATATCCTCTGTGCGTATTTAGTTTTCAGTTTAGTTTTCGTGTGTGAAATCGCTGCAGTGAACCGACTGTGCTGTCAGACGCACAGAGCGCACTGAGACGCCGCAGTGGCGTACAAACAGATCTGCATTCTCACCTCATCTCACCAGGAACATCTTCACCACCTGGACTCTTCACCACCTGTATGGACTGTGTGAATTAAAAATGTCTGGAAATAAAGCCAGGAACAATTCTCACACAATGGCTACTCTCCATTCGCATCATCAGTCCTCATGATGCAGGCAGAACATAAACCCACATTAAAAAATGTGTTCACCTGTCAAACCTCTATCTTCAAATGATCTCCCAGGGTGGAGGATACTACTGAAGCCATTATTTTAGCAAGGTGTGAAGTACTCTGTATAATTGATGTAAATTATGCATGACACTCCTGCGTAATGCTGCATGGCTCAGTATGGCACTGCAGAGAACAACGCGAGTGGAAGCAGAGAGTGTCCAAGATTTCCTGGCCCATGGTGATGACTCATGTCTCAGGCGTGCTCATGAATCATGAGCAACCTGGCGGAACCGTGCCATCCCGGTACAAATACAAGTAGCCTGTTTCTGGCAGTCGGCTGTTAGCGGCAGGAACCAACAGGTGTGTGTCTGATGAGATCAACAATATATAATGTTTACTTTTCTACCTAAAGTCTTAATTTAATTCTGTTAAACTCTCAGAATGTTCTTTTGTTTGTGAACAAGCTGCATCAAACAATTTGCTTTCCGGTGATGGGGTACCCATTACAAAGTAACGCATTACTGTAATCAGATTACTTTTTCTGTAATGCAGTAATGTAGCCTAACTTATTACTGTTGATAACTTCAGTAATAAGTTAGGCTACAGTTACCAATAACAAAATCATCCACATAACGAGATGAGAGAAAATCAAAAAATCAATCACCCTTTTCATGCGAGTTTGCGTCCGACCTCACTTTTGACTAGAGCGCAAGTTCATGAGGACGCAGAAATTACAGAGTTGCCAAAGATGTCTGTGGAGGGGGTGAAAGTGTGGCTTCATATTGTTTCGCGCCTGTGGCGAGGTTCTTTCGCCTGGGCAGTCTTGTGCCGACTCCGAACAGGTTGTCTGACAAACGATTTGAGAGACTCCTGCTCATGAGGTATAACCACTCTTTAATAGTCCAGTAAGAGGGAAAAATTCACTTTAAAATAGTTCGGCAAGTGAGCAACACTGAGTTTTAATTGTGGGTTTGGTCTGTTAAATGCACAGTTCAAAGTACATTACATGATACTGATTTCCTTTGAAGTATCATCTGATACTTGATGAGGGCCAGTGTCTTGTTTTTTATTGATATTATTTTCAAGAAATTAGTTATGTTGTATTGTAATGAAATTCATTCTTTAAAAAATAAATGTTTCCAATGAAATGTCCAATTATAGTTCTAAGCATTACTGTACTTGTCTTGACAAATGTTGGGCTGATGTTCACAACGTTGTTGTCACTTTGTAGTATTAAAGAGCATAAAAGAGAGATCCTGTGTATGTCCTGATTATAATAAGGATTTATGTTGATCTGAGCATATGAGGTGCAACTTTATTATTTTGCACGCAGTAATCCAAAAGTGAGGTAACTAGGAGTGTAACTACTTACTTTCAGCAGTGAGTAAAATAAGGGATTACTTAAAAAAAGTAACTAGCAACGTGTTATTAACTTTTTTGACACTGGTGCTTTCTAACTTCCACCTCATAAACACCCTAGATTTCTGGATAAGAAAAACTCTTTTCCCATGTTTTTGGACATGTCAGACCATGTTTTCCTTATTTCCGCCATCATGAGTCTCTGAGTCGGCTGCACTGACTGTTATTGTAACAACACAAAACCACTTCCTCGTTGCGCATGTTGCTGATTCTAGAGTTCAAACCATCAAATGAAATATTTCTTCTCTCCTTCACTTCAGTGATCATCATCTTGATCTTGCACTTAGAGAAATTTCTCTTTTTCACCTGTTTTGCAGCAGCCGTTGTTATTTGGTACTTAGAAGGTGACGCTTGCGTATTTCTGGTCATTTGCATAACAGCCCTAATATGGGAGGCGCCAAGGCGGGGTATGTGGGTCGTGTGTGTGCGCTCAATATCACGTTGATTGGGATGCATAAAGGAAAGGTGAGCAGGACCTGGCATACGCCTGGATTTATACATGTGGATATTTCTGAGTATGTACTTTTCAAATTCTGTGAGTAGGCCTACCCTATCAGTATGAAAGCTGCGCAGTCTTTTATACAGGAGGCCCCTAGTTGTGCACGCTGTCTCTGTGACACACTAGGCTATGTTGTGGCCTGGACCACTAAGCAAGATTTGAGTTTATCGAGGTAACTTCGGTTACTGTGGTTCACTTCTTACCGGGGTAGATCGTTATGGTGAGTTATGCTGAACGGCTAACCTGCTGCGGAGCAGGTTATGTTCCAGATGAGAGATCCACTCCATGAAAACGATGCCTACTGACCAATCAGCAATCTTGGAAAATTACATCAACATCTGTAGGAAATGCCACAGACTGTTTAATTGGCTGCTTTTATGTTTGCTGCAGAAACATTTATATAGTGATATAATACTATAGACTGTTTGAAGCACTAAAACCTATTTTAAAGATGTCAGTAAGCCTAGGTTACTTACTGCTTTGAAATGTTTTATACTTTTTATTTGCTCCCAAGTTAGTTTCAAACAGCCTGTTGCAGCCATTAAAATAAATGGGTTTCATTTTTCTTATGTGAAGATGAATATTATGAGCTATATGGCAGGCCTATTTAAATTAGGTTTAATATGTGTTTATTTTAGGTTAGTAGCTATCATGTAGCGCCCCACCTTTTGCAATGCGGGTGCAGTCTTTGCACCACTGTTTGAGCACAAGAAACCAGTCTATAAATGAATCACATTTTTGAATTAAGGAAATGATCGTTAATGATATAACACCTGTGCTTTTCCTACTATGACAAGTCAAAATGTGCTGTGAAAAAGTCCTATAATCCGCTTTTGATCAGATTGAAAGAGGCAGATCAACACTGGCTAAGTACCTTTCAGCATAGTGAGCCGGCATATTGGTACAATTCCCCCCTGAATATAAGGCAGTGTGAAAGCGCCTATGGAGGCACTCAAACTAACACAACAACCCTGATTTTATGTTTATATTCACAATAAATTTTAAAAAGCAAATAGGTTTCGATAAGAATCCAGTGTCTCTTGGTGCAGACCATACTCTTTGTAATATTATTCATAAAAACCCAACAATACCCACCATGAGCAAGCACTTGTCGAAAGTGGCAAGGGAAAAAAACTCAGGGACAATAAAGATATCTGCCTCAACTGGTTGGGTTGACAGAAAGGGGGAGAGTAGGAATGAAAAAAACACACTAGCTGTTACGTTCAGCTAGCTGGGCTGAATGCTATAAACAGAGGTAAGGACCCAAATGCAGACACTGAGACGAAAACTGGAGAGTTGGTGAGGTTTATTCTCAAGTAGGTGAAACTTAAAGGTAGTTCGTAATCCAAAGTCCAATGAAAATGACTAAAACCACAAGAGCACAAGAAGCACTGGAGATACTGGAAACACTAGAAACAAACACCACACTGGAAACATCCACAGCAAAATCCAAAATGAACTGACACAGAATGAAAGACAGACAGCCACTTAAATAAACTAATTATACACAGTTGAAACCACTAAGACAATCAAGGACAAGCAGGAATTAAAATAAGACAAGAGACATAGGGCAGACTAACTACAAACTAAAACAGGAAGTAAAGCCAACTGAAACATACAAGAATAATGTCAGAAAATGAAAGATAACACAGACATCAAAAGTAACTAGCTGACAAAAAACCTACAGAACATAAAGACAGTAAAACAAGACTAGAAAACACTAATGAACTCATAAGAAAAACCTGACTAATAAAGAAATGACCAAAGTAACATAGAGATGTAAAATAAAAGTGCTGGTAACAGTAATAATACAAATATCAATGAAAAGTAACAATAATAGTACTAATAATGATGATAATAATGGTAATAATCATCGTAGCAGTGGGTGTCGAACAGGAACATGGGGGCAGAACGCATGCATACAAATACATACAGATGGAGAAGAAGATATATACTGTATGATATGTATTTAAATTGTTGTTACAGTATGTTTATGCATCTCAGTGCAGCAAATTTTCATGTGTGATTTAAAATACAATAATCCAGTATTTTACAGCACAATTATATGACAGTGTGCTTTCACATTGCAGCTGAGCATTTTTTTCTAAACACATTGTGTAGGTCTGCTGATGCACTGTTGTGCAAAAGCAAACAAGCATTTTTCAGAAGCAGTTTTTCGATCCCATCTGCAAACACCACCATCAAGGCCTAACAAAGGTCACAGGTCAACACAGGTGACAAACAGGCATTTAAACCGAAGAAGTGTAGGCGACCCATTGTAGTTGTATTTTGTGTCATTGTGACACGCTCTCACACACACACACACACACACACACACACACACAAACACAAACATAATAAACACTCACATACCCACGCATCAGTGCACTGTTCCCATTTTCAGTTTCTCAACCTTTCACAGAGTACAATGAATCTAGCTTCTAAAGAATCGCAGCTGAGGACATAAAAAGTTGAGATTACATGTTGCACTTTGCCCTCATGCACAATAAATTCAAGCAATGGTACAACAGAAGAGAAAACCACAGTCTCCTCTCTTCACTGATGGCTATGGCTTTGCTACCTAAACTAAATCTCCTTTTGAAGACCCAAAGTCTTTACACATGTCCGTTGTTGCAGGATTCAAGGACGCTTTCCTCGTTCTTTCATCAGAGCAGGCCATATTTTTGCATCACCTCTTATCTCTTCTTCTGCATTTGTGTGAGTGTAGCCTGTATTCAGGTAGGCCGGCTGTGATATGTGTTATGTGTATTGTACAGCGAGTGCATAAAGAACATTCCAGCGCTGTTTTGCATTGTGCTGTGAATCAGCGGACAGAGCTTCAGATTGGACTTTGTAGATTTGGCCTTGGGTTTAAAGCTGCCTTTGTGGAGCAGCCATTGCTGCGCTTATCTTCCTTGATTAGTTCAGTGGATGTTCAGAAAGTGATCACCTCATGGACACAAGATGGCACCTTCATTTGTCTCCTGGAGCACAATGTACACAGCCTCTAAAGCGCTGATCTTTCACCGTTAACCAACACAAACAGTCTTGAAACCTTGGACTCTCCCCTTGAGTCAGAAGAAACTTGATAAACTCTGCATTAAAATTCTTCCTCTCCTTTCACTCTGCGTCCAATAGGGATAATTCAGAGTACTCCCTTTACTAATGAACACAAGATGTGCAGAAAGATTTCATTCTCATCAGATACTTCAAGATTCACTGAACTGCGAAGCGTTCATGGTGAACCGACAATAGCTAATACATTTCAAAGCGACACTGAGAAGCAATATGTTATTTAGATTTCCACGGCAGAAGAGAGTGCTTTTGGAAATAAAAGGTGAGGTGATGATGAGTAGAGTGCAGTCTGTGGTGAGAAATATAGCATTTAGTAAGAAGGAAGCAGGAGACTGTAGAAAGTACTTAAGGTTTTCTATAAAATAATCTTAATAGAGCGTGTGTAGTCTTTGAGTGTCTAAACGTCAGTCACTTGTTCAAACACTTCAGTCATAAGTATCTCATTGAAAGCTTAAGGGGACTTGTCTTACATGAATCAGTTTTCTGAATTTATGTGTCCCTTCACTGATCCCATCTTTGTGCTGTGTTATATGTCATTTTAACAATATTTTGAGTAAGTGCGTGCTTTATGTCTTTTTTAATTGCACATTAGTAGCTTGCATATGTAACAGTTGCTGCTCTTTCACTGAAAAACACAAACAAAGGGTTAAATGTAGGTTTTTTTTGTTCATGTTTTCCAACAATTGTTTTTTATTCAGAGAGAGAAAAAGCTTTGAAAACGAGGAATAACTAATGATCCTGGGTAGAGTTGGCTGTGGTTCTAAAATTTCAAATTAAATCCAACAAAGAGCAGGACAGAGCCTCTAATGTTAGCCTGAACTTTGATAAAGTAGTGTCTTGGACCTGCTCCCAAACAGTGGATGTTCCAGTCCTAAATGGGGCTTTTTTGTAACCTGTAATCCTTCAAAATAATGTGGTTTGCAAATGATGCTTCTTGGCTTTGGTAGTAAGACTGTAGGCAGGAGGGGCTCATGCTTATGTCCCCATGGTCCTATGTTCCCAGCATGCATGTGTCCTGATATATATATATCCCTTGTAAGGGATTGATAACGGCTATCTTCACTGTTCAGAATGCACAAGAATGACGGGAGATGGATGTTTCAAAAGCAGTATGAATGGTAAAAATCTGTGCAGTCCCTGAACTGAGTATGACATCAACAGGCTATAAGCTGTAGGTGGGTGATTTCAATATAAGGACCCAGGCAAAAACAAACATACAACATTTGACCCTGGGAAAAAACAGTGCTGAAAACATAAACACAAAGGCATAGATACGCTCCCGGTAGGAGTTATCCTTGCAGGCTTAGTTTGGCAGCTTATTTTAGAGCAGATAAACACACAGTTCAATCTATTGCTCACACTTTTGCTCATGCTTTTCTCTTTTCTCTTACCACGGTCCATATGTACACTGCTTCAACATTTGGAGAAATCCAAGGCTTCACAGGCCTGCCTTTTTGTCAAATATGAGTGTGTTTCAGGGGGAAATATGTAAAAGTTGCTGGACTGTCTGTTTAAATTAAAATTGAATGTAATTATTTTATGTTTTATGCTGCATCATCTACATTCTGATCTTATATATCAAACTTTTAATCAAGTCTAATCTTGTCTTTGAATGACACTACAACTTAGTTGTACTTTTTTTGTGAAAGCAGCTGGTGTCTTATATTAAAACGGTGCATGTCTCATTTTAAATCTTGATTTCAATGCTTCACTTGGATCATCCCATCAGGCTTGATTTGACCCTCTGCACCCCTGGGGTCACTGCAGGTTACCCTCATTAGTAACAGGGGGTCTCCACCTCGACCCAGTACATCACCCTATTTGTGTCGTCCCTAATAGAGCCAAAAACGACCACACGTGAACAGAAGTTCCCACCCAAACTGTAACCTATAACCCCGGGAACTTCACTTAGTTCTTTGCCTCCATTCATGCTTTACTCACTCAGACTCCAGCAATCCGTTTAGTCAATGAAAAGGGAAAAGACACACATGCACACAAGAAATCATTTCCTCGGCTCAAACCCAGGATGCACACACATACACACACATGCACACATGCGCACACACGCACACAAACACATCCTCCAGTGGTCATGCAGTGAGTTTCCGGGCCGGACCGAAAACAGAGGGAGCTAGAGAGAGAGAGATGGAGCAGAGGCTCAGAATGGGATTGTTGGGGAATAGGAAGGGAGGAGGAGGAGGGGGAGGCCCCCCTCTCTGCTTTGCAACGGATGTGTGAACAAAAGCCTGGTCAAACTGTCAGGCCTGTAGCCTAGGGTGTTTACCGCTCTTGTATCTATAACCAACAAATCAAGAACCCACCACCCCCCTCACCACCACCACCTCCACCGCTCAGCTCCCCCTGCTGCCCCTTTTCCCTTGAGATGCCTGGCTTTATTGGGAACAGCAAATTAAGGAACCATCCATCTGGGTGTGATCACCAATTACGGAGGGAAGCTGTCAGCATGCATTAAGGCCTGCAGGGAAGGCGGGCGTGTTAGGGCGGCTTTTATGAAGAGGGAGGCAAGAGAGGGAGTTAAGGAGTGAGAGCTTGATTGGATATGATTTTAAAAAACTCCTAAAAACGAGAACATTTTCTTTTCTTCTTTTTAAAGTCTAATAACCAAGAACTCATCCGGGGCATTCTTGATAACCCATGTGTCTCATTGTGTTTGTCTCAGAAAATCAAAGTCTCCGCATTATTTGCTGCTCTACATAAATTTACATTGTTACCAGAAGCGAGGACGAGTGAGTGCACTTTTTCAGAGCAACATAAAGTGACCATGTAAGCGATATAAATATGGTAAAAACTCAATGCAGCTTACGGCCGGCCCCCTTTTGTCACTGCTCACTGGCACAGTCCATGATTCCCAGTTACACTTCTCCTCCGGCCAGCTTTCTCACAACACAATAGGGTCGTCATTAACTTTTTGCTCCATCGGAATGCTGAAAGACCCCGTCGACCAAACATCCCCTTCCCCTCCCCTCCCTTCCCCTCGTTCCACCATGCATCCCGCTTTTCTCTCCGCTCGCTGGTTTTCCAGGCCCTAATTTGCGAAGGCCAGGTGTGCGCGGACCCACAGTTAGGGGGGTGAGGATGGGGTGAGAG
>JAPMOB010204531.1:0-13301 GCA_029875015.1 Lepomis gibbosus
TATCCACTGGACCACAGTGCTATCCACTGGACCACAGTGCTATCCACTGGACCACAGTGCTATCCACTGGACCACAGTGCGACCCATTTGTTTTTATTGAGAACAAAATGACAAATTCGTGTTTCTTTCCCACTGTCTTTGGAGGGACTTGAAGCACATAACAGAGAGCTGAGACTTTTTTCTCGTTACCAAATTAAGTCTGTCTGATTGCCTACCTCTGGTGATGGCAGGAGAGGATGAAGAACGATGCCCTCTGCCAAATACTCCCTGCAACCTTCCCTTGCTTCAGGTGGCTTCTTGCCTCCTTCTCCATCCTCTTCATTCTGTGCAAAGTCGCTGCTGTCACTGTGATTGGTCTCGTAGGTGCTGTCATAGGTGCTGTCGTAGTCCGAAGAAGCTACGGCACGCTCATCTAGAGAGACAACACACACGTTGGACATGCTGAAATTGATGTAACCGTGTTGGTGGTTATCCAAAGCTACAATGAGGGCAGCTGTGGAGAAGGTCAGTTTGAGTGAATCAAGTTATCAGTCTATATTTAGGGTTCATACCGCATAGCGGTAGAACCAGTCTATGTTTGTGTGTTTTAGTTATTATTATTATTTATTATTATTATTTCTCCAATCATCACAAATCTCTTAGGATATGTCCTCATAAGTAACTGAAACATGCCCTGAAAGTTTCATTCAAATCAAACACCCGGGGGCACAATAAATGCAAATAAACTGCATTTGATAAAATGCTACAAAATACAAATTGTTTGTCAAATCAACACAAAACTTGCAGGGTATGTCTACATAAGCATGTCACATATACCCTTGACAACTAGGAGGCACTATAAATGCATAATTATTGGATGTGGAATTAAACAAATCAAGCTATAGATCAGAAAATACTTGTTCAATCATTACAAAACTTGCAGAATGGGCTTCGTAACAATATTGAACCATGGGTGTGAAATTTTTTTGATGGCGAATATTGCAAAAACTATATTTATCAATGAGGTTAAATTCTGAAAGCATTTCATTTTGAATCACTCACTTCATTAAGATTAACAGATCCTTCTCTTACACCAGAAACTCTCATTACTGTTTGTGGAATACTAGTTTGTTAGTAGACCAAATCAGTCATCACATGACCAAATCAGTCCAAACACTACCTGAGGAGGAAGCATTTTCCCTGTAAAAGTCATCATGTTTATTTGCTTAGTTGGATAGATACTGTATGTCTAAGGTCAACCACTCGCAGGCTATTTACCTGGATGGGGTATTCTGTCTCCTTTGTCAACAGATTCTGCGCCATGGTTTAGTCGATTGTTGAAAGGCCTTCCACAGCTGATAGAAAGAGAACAGAGAAACACTGACACATTCAGAGGATGCACGCTAGGCTTCTTGCTTGTCTGATAAATGAAAAACAGTCCTTTTCTTTCACACAAATGTACACAGATGCTTCTGAAGCCGTATTCCAATATTTGTGAATCTGAAATTAAGAATGACTCATCAAAATACAACAGAAGAATTAATCTAGTGTGGGGTCACTCAGAATGTTACCTGCCGCAGAGCAGCGGAGGTCGCCAGTGAGGAGTTGTGGAGCTCGGGGCACTCTGGCTGTGAGTTAAGGCTCTGTGGTGGCTCTTGGGGGCCACAGAGCCAGGGGTCCTCTCAGTCAGGGGCCCAGACAACTCAGGAAGCTGAACTGAACATGTCTTTGTAGTGGGGCTGGAGACAGGAGTCCCCTGGATGGGAGGCGATGGGCACGGAGAGGCCAGAGGTGACACGTTGGAGGGGGGTAAACCTGAAAGGGAGAGCAATACTGACTGTTTCAGTCTTCACGTAATTTGATCTTGATACTATTTTTTAAATATACATCTATCTGTATTGACGGGAGAGAGCAGTCACCCTACTGGAGTTGAACCTGGGTTTTCAGAGTAGCAACCAGTCACATTGCTTTTTTGGTACCATGTAGACCAGTAGTTAAATCTGTTGACAGTGGTGGGATAGCTTGCCGTGAGGTCTTAAGAGGCGTGCCCAGAGTGTGAACCATATGAGGGACCCCGAAGGTTGGTGATCCCCTATGTGTGAGGGACCCCAGAGATGGGTGAAGCACTAGTGGGGGGCACCCTGGGATTGGAGAAGTATGGTTGGCAGATGTGTGAGGGATGCTTGTGTGCGTGAAGCGCATGGGTGCATGTCCCTGAAGGGGAGGGCAGTGTGATGGAGTACCATCACTGTAGTTGAGTACACGCTCTGACTGCCATACCAAGGATCCTGGCTCTTTGGTGTGATGGTCAAGTTGCATGTTTGCATGCATCCTGTAGACCTGGGTTCAAATTAGTGTGGGGTGAGTGCTCTCTCTATTTGCTAACCTATCTTTTTCTAATTTATTTATTTGCTTTTTAATTAACTATTAATTGTCTTTGCTTTGTTTTAAGTCACACCACTTACATACAGAGGATTTCAGCAACTACAAAATCCTGAATCTGTCAAATGTGGAATTATGTGCAGTAAATTGTCAAACTGAGAAGAGAATTTTCTTTTGTAAAAACATTTTCCAAATTAAAGGTTCAATGTGTAGGTTTTAGTGGCATCTAGTGTTTCCAATTGTGCTAAATAATACGTTATGGTCCTCCATTTGTCCAAATTTCACTTCTTTTCTTACTTCTAACAAACCAGATGACTATTACTACTACTTTTTCTTCTTCTACTTTCTTTGTCGTACATATTCAACGTTGTGACAAAACATGCTCTGTAGAACAGTTTATCCGTTTGGGATACTGTAGAAATATGGCGGCACAACATGACTTCCATAAGAAAGAGACTCACGTTGTCTGTAGAAATGGTTCATTCTAAGGTAATAAAAACATAATGGTTCATTATGTAAGGTCTTTATACACCACTGAAATGTATATTATATTGCATTTCTGTCAGTAGATCCTCCTAAATATTACACACTGAACCTTTAAAAGATCTTGTATAAACAAGGACCTCTTATACCCAAGTAACTTAGTCAACATACCCAGTGTGTTAAATAGATTTGCACAGACACATACCTGGTCTTCCAAGTGGTTTGCTGTAGAGGTGGTTGGAGGTGACAGAGGCAGCACAGGAAGCAGACATGGAGCGACTCTTTGAGATGGTCATCATCACTGAGTTGTTCCATGATTCGCTGATTTAATGCAAGAAAATGAAAAAGTCTTCTTGATCTGTTACTGGTCAAAGTTATTGTGTTCCTCTTGATTGCAGTTAGTGAGTTAGTGTGTGAGAATTACCTGTCTGTTGTGTGTTTGATGCTGGCTGAGCGGTCTCGGCGAACAGGGCCGGGCTCGATGGTAGGCAGCCCTGTTGCTGAGGTGGTCGTGGTCCATGTTGACGAGATTCTCCTAAGCAGTCCTGGGGGCAGACTCCGTCTTAGACGCTGTAATGCAGATATAGAAACATATGTTGACACACTCACAGAAGTTTCACAGGGGTGAATAAGGCACGTAGGACACAATTAGTTTATTTAGGCAATGGAGAGAATCTCAAAATTCAGGAGATTTTAATGAAAAGCTGCTAAGAGTTGCATCTTTTCAGACACTACTTCAGAAACTACGAAGATATGGCCCTGCCTGTGTGTATATATGAAAAGTATTATGATACATGGAAAAACTAACTGAACTGTAAAGTTTAATTTTAGACTTCCAACTAATATAAAAACATAATCTTTGCACATCTTTCACAAATTTCACAAAGATTTCTTGTAATCCTTCACTTTTTTACATTAAGTAAATATTGACTACATTCTTATGTATAGCATTTTGTAATTGATTTACTTACTATTGAATTAGCCTGATTTACGTCTAGCCTTGTCTCATCTTCTAAACTTTTAGTGTCACAATAACTCTAACTCTGTTTGTAATCCAAAATGACAGGGAACGTTGACAAAAGCTTGGGTCACATTTACTCTACAGCCATTAAAAAAGTCACACAGTTCACACATCTAGAGACAAAGTGCTGCCAACAAAGAAAAACATCATCAGGTGTATTAGCGCACTTGCTCTGTGAAGCTCGATTTAGTAGTTAAAATGGGACGTGAGGAATTGTTGTGCCTCCTTTTCACCTCCATCAAAAAAGTAAAGACATCAATGTCCGGCCATTCCTGTTTTTTTAAAAGCATATGGGAGACTGAATGGTAAGGAGTCATGCTTGTATCCCCTGTGGTGTCAATCTATCTAGTGTTGTAAACTTTGTTGTAAAGCCATGAGCTAAGCTCTCTCTCTCTCTCACACACACACACCCACAGTGGTCTATAGAGGGCAGCAGAGGATCACATTTTACATACTACTGAAAAACAACCACAACATCTAGCTTTGTCTGTTCACTGCTTAGGCAAATAATATCCACATACACACTGAAGCACTGTTGCCATCCAAACACACACACACACACACACACACACATACACACATGATCTCATAGTGTTCTGTAGTATAGTATACTCTCCTACAATGACGGGAAGCTAATCAAAGACATCTAATAGCTTGTGAAAGAATGACAGAGGAGAGGGAGTAAAATAAAGATGGGGGAGTGAGGGAGAAAAGGCATTTGGTGGTAATCAATCACTCTGAACTTAATGTTTTCCATTGTGAATTTTATCATTCTGTGGTAATCCAGTTTAAAATGCAGATCTGAAACATCTGCACAGCGCTATTATGCAACAATAAGAGCTGACAGAAATATAAGTAGACATGATATTGGCTGTGATGGATTGCTGCAAGTTTTACATTAAGTATCTAATACTTTATGTCCATACTACTTTCAAATGAATATAAACCAATGGCTTCCACCACAACAGTATGTTTTGGAAAATGTGTGGCTGTAATGTAAAGTATTATAAAGAAAACTCTGTGCAGCAGAAGGTGGTTCAATGTTTGGAAGTTGCTATAAACTCAACAAATAGCCAGAACTGCTAGAGTTACACCAAGATAAATGAAACCAGAACTTTTAACAAGAAATGAAACTTGTTTTGTTGACTCACTAAGTTACGTCAAAACCTGAGAAGCAAATGCACTTGAGTCACCAACATTTCCTTTTGCCTTTCTGTAACTGCTAACTGCCCTTCAAGTTCAAAGCCATACAACAGGGCAGCACAAATGAGCTGAATCACCAACTTTAACCCATTGCCACATGCAGACGCACAAATCCCCAATGAGTTAAAATGAGGCAGCTTCTCATTGAGTTCCACTACATGCGTCAAGCATCTGAGCACACTCAGGCAGTGTTAAAGCTGCTTGTCACTTTCCTGGTAGGCTATCCCGCGTTGCATCACACGCTTTATTTAGTTTCCTTGCCCTCTTAAGTGCCCACATACATTTTGAAGCGCCAGCCTTGTAAAACATTAAAAAGCCCTCTGGAAGCCTGTGCGTCATTGTTAGCTACATCCGAGCCCCACACTACGCCAGCAGTTAGGGAGAAAATGGGGGTAATGTTTTCAGGGTGTGTGTGTGTGTGTGTTGGCATGTATGGCAGCATACAAGTTTATAGGGAAGTTGTGAAAAGGTAAATAGGTCGAGTACTCTTTAAAATAAAGTGATTTCTAATTGTGACCTACACCAAAGGTTATGGTCTAAGGGGTGAAATGAGTTGTAACCAGAGGCAGTCTTTCTACTCTTTATTCATCTAGTGACCCCTAAGATTTATTTGGGGATTTTATCGTGGTGGAGGACGCGTTAGCTATCTATATTAATCAGCTAAACCAAATACACAAAAATGAGCAAAAGCACATTTTTAAGAACGACAAACATTTACCTTTGGAATGGCCAGTCTCTCTGATTTTTCTGGCCCCTCCTCAGAGTCAGAGCAGGTGTGTGTGTCTGCAGGGACACGAGGCCGGTGGAATGGCTGGAGGCTGATCTGGGTGCTGAGGAGGTTGCTGACAGCCTTCAGAGAGCTGCAGGTGTTAGGGGGCAGTGAGGGGTCTGCCAGCAGGTCTGAGATCAAACCGTGGGCCTCACCCATCACCGCAATGTCCACTACCACGTTGGTGCCTGAAGACTGGAGAAGAGGAGAGGGGAAAGGAGAGGAAAAGATTGAGAACGAGATAAACATTCTTTGCTCGTCTTTGATGGTGTAATGTAATAATGATGCGGTGAACAAACGTCACACCACACTGACGCACACAGCTTCTTTATCTCTATACCTGAGAGGTGTGTGAGCTTTGTGTGTGCGCCTCTGTCTTTAGACTAAACATTGTACAGTCCCTTTTGTCATTTTGGACATGTAATGGTGAATCTCACAACTACATTACAACATATTTTCAACTTACACACAACTTACTTTTTTCAGCCACAAAGAGGCCAAAATCGAACAACTGAGTAAGGTTGGATACAGCGGACTACACACTAAAAGACTAACTATGATTAGAGGTGTTTCGATTGGTAAACCCCCAAAACCTTGTGAGAACACAATATATGACTGTGCCAAAACAGAAATGTATTTGCAAAAAGCATTTAGCTTTACACACTTCTGCTGCGAATTCTGTAAAAAAAATGAAAGAAAGAGACAACCAGTTTAAATAGGAGAGACAGAGGCAACAAGTACTGTTCACTTCAGAGAGAGCTGGAGGTGAGCTTGTAAGAGTCAGCTGCGCTGTGGCTTTCCACTGAACCCTGGGTGAACCGCCTTTAAAAAAAATACTATCAAACTCATGGCAGATCACACAATTTTTTCTGTTTACTTGGCAGTCTTAGATATCTTTTAAAGTGTTATTTTTCCCACTCATGACTGTGATGTTGACAATTCTAGTTTCAATCATAACGGCCAAACATGTTCAAACTATTCTTGATGGGAATGACTGGCAGGATATCAATGAAACATGAGAAAGCCACGTAGTGCAGGATGTGAAAGAATAAAACTGTTATTCCCAACAGCCTCTTCACTTTGTCTGCTCAAATGCTGTTCAATACTGGATAAATCTGTTTGAAAACTGTGTAAAAATGATGTAGCTTAATGATGACAGTGTGTGCCGAACTTTGTGTGAACCTTATCTCTTTAATATTGTGTCCATCAATAATGGGATAACAAACTCTGCTGATAATACAGCAAGCTCCTACAGTATAAAGTTTCTGTCTCTACTCTTGACAAATTGAGGAAAGCAAATCGCAACCACAAATAAAAAGCTCATGAACTCATGGAACAATGGAGGGTTTCTAGAGCAGTTGAATCTAGACATTCAATCTGGCCCAGATGTTTTCTCGTCTTCCACTCCTGCCGTATTCCTGCATCCTTCTCTCCCCCACTGTGCCAAAACATAAAGCAAATAAGCTCACGTGATCACTCCATCCATAAGCCTTCACTCTCCCATCTGTCTGCCCCCAGAGGCTACGAGGCTTGGTAACTGGCAGCAACCTCTACTTTCTTCACTTTGCTTGTATCTGTGCCTAACTCTTTCACTTCAGTTGTGATTTCATATCCTGAGCCTGGGTGACTACTGTTTACACTTTAACTTTTGTACTCAGTTAACTCAAGCTATTACTGTTCCTTTAGCTCACATACATTTATATGTATATGTGGTGGAGCTTAATGTTAGGTGGAAAAAGATAAAAATGTGTGGGTGGAGTAAAAGGGGAAACATATCCACCCCTCGCAATTTAAACACAGTGACAGATGATTCTCATAATTTGCTTCCTTAAAGAGATTGTATTAGCCCTTCAAACATGTCAGAGCTCAGGGCTATGCTGGGATGAGTAAATGCATCGAGCACATAGGAAGATAGTTTACTGGAAGAGCATGTGTCTGTATGTGTGCATGTGCGAGTGTGCATGTGTCACCTCAACCTGAACAAAACCCATTAGACCACTCCAGAGCTTTATGACATCCTGCTATTGTGACATTCACCCATTACCTGGCAGTAATGGACTCTGTTCAGCTAATGTCAGGGTGAGCGTGAGATAAAGGGAGCTTCAGTGTGTGTATGTGTGTGTGTGTGTGTGCTGCTGTTTTTATGGCACAATTCTCTCTTAGAATTCTGATATTTAAGCATAAAAATACTCTGTCCATTCAGTGCAACATGTATAAGCATTTAAGCTGATACAGAACGCTGTTCTGGTAGAGATGCAGTGGAGGGAGGCATGTCAAGGGAGAAGGTTATTGATTCCTCCCAGCATAAAGGCCCACAGGAGACAGCAGAGGGAGCGATACTCAATGAGTAAATGAACAGTGGACACACACAAACACACGCACACAAGAATACACACATACATGTAACAGAATTGCCCCTTGAGATCAGTCTGTCGGGTTTTCAATGTTACACAGTACATGCTGCGTACGGAAAAATGGGTCATAACCCCTCAACAAATGCAGTGCACTGTAACAGGAGACAATACTAGACACTGGTCTATGATGATATACACAGATAAGGAAAATAAGATCTGTGTACATCAAGCTCCTAACTACAGCACTACTGATGTGGCTCGCTAGTGAAGCCACATAACATAATCAATGTTAAAAGGTGAGCCAATATCGATTTAGAGTAGGGTTGGGCATTTAGATGGATACTTACAATATGTCATCAAAATTTAAAATGTTGTATTACAAAATTACCATGATACTGAGTCAATTTGTACCTGAGAATTATTGGTGGACTATATTATTGAATTATATTGCATTATATTGTTTTATATAAAGTAAGGAAGAAGCAGTGAAGGAAATCCTTAACCACAGGAAAAACATTTTTTTTCTATTTTAAAATACCTTAATCCTCATCTTAATCATTTAAAAGGCAGCTTAGTTCAAGAAACTCCAATAAGCAAGTCCACACCTGCACAAAAACAGGTAATCTGATGTGGAATATATATATATATATATATATATATATGTCAGGCCTGAAACTAGCACACTATTGGACTATTTCCTTTTAGCACCGATGCATGTCTACGTTATTATCATGGGGATGCACACTGTCACCAAAACCAAGATTGAAGCTAATTCCAAATGGAGATGACATAGATCCCAAATCAGATTTTCACCGTTGACACTGGCTCTGAAAAATAATGACATTGACAACTCCCCTTTCTCTCTCTGTCTCTCCCTCTTGGAATTATTTTTTTTCCTATCTCTCCTCTTCTTCTTCCTCCTCTCATATCTGCTATTTCTCACTATTTCCTATTTTCACTCGCTGCCCCCATCCCCCTAGACCTCTCCTGAGAGACAGTTAGAGGATATGTGGGCAGATCAGGCATAAAGGCAGATGGTGAGAGCAGAGACAGGGAGATAAAGAGAAAAAAGAGACAGAGAGATGGAGCGAGAGAAAGATAGTGATGGACACAGAGAAAGAGAGGAGCTGAGTCCACAGGCAGGCCATGGTCAGCCAAGTGAAAAAAGAGAACAGCTCACTGTAGCAGGGCCAGCTGAGCTCCTCCGCAACCTTATCTACAACAACTGTAAATACAGCAGACACGCAAATACAGTGGGGAGCCGTCCATTGTTTCTGTACTGCTACCCCAATAGCCCAGAAAAGTGTAAAATATGTGGAAAGCCTTTACACCTATCTCAGCTTTAAGAATTAATGCTGAAGCAGTCGCAGCCAACAAAGCAAGCCAGAGGCCAAGTTCATGTTCTGGATGGAGGAGGGTTGTTGCAATTGTTGGCAATCGCTAACAGTTGCAAGATTGTAGAGCAGGAGCGCCTTTAAAGTTACAGGGCTATTAATCCTTTACGCATGTATCTATTGATTTAATAATAATTAGCACAGGCTCACTGAGATGTATGAACACTGGAGACTACCATTTATTTTCACTTTGCAACTAATCTTTCTTTCATATTCACACACACACACACACACACACACACACACACACATATTTTACAGGATGTGTGGCTTAACAAATATTACCCATCTAAGAACAATAGTGATACTGAATCTCTCAACAGTGGCTTCACTCTCCTGCTTATGAACAGCAGTCTCTCACATGGGTAACTGACCTAAAAACTAGGCTGTATCAAGAAGCTTAATTTAGACATTGCTTCAAGTTGTCCTATTTAAACCATCTCATCATTTGCTGATTAAATGGCTTTCCTTTTTCTGCACACACACACACACAGACAGACAGACAGACAAAGCGCATGTACACGCACACGCACACGCACATACAACAGCACACACCCAGACCAGAGAGGAGAGATCCCAGTTAAACCAATACTGAACCTGTTTAGGAGAATGTGTATTGTCCTGATGGCGTCCCATGATACTTGCTGAGTGCCTTCTCTGCATCATTCGTGTTCAGTTTGAACACTCAATCCCGATCTTGCTATCTAGATTCCAATAGATGTGATATAACAGCTTTATGCTCGTTTTCCTTCCTTTATACCTAGTTCAAATATCAGTCAGAAGACACTCAATCCAAGGCAACTGGCATTTTAATAATGTAGCCCACAAACACTTCCTCGCCCTCTCCTCTCCTCCGCTCTCCTCTTCTCTGCTGCTTCATGAACCTCCCTCTGTCCTCTCACCCGCCCCTGCCTCTCCATCTGCCAATTGCTAATGTTCACCGTTGGTTCAGGGATGAGAAGACCTGAAGTACACAAAAATCAGTTGTATTGAAAATACCTGGTTGCTAGGATACACTGGGACAAAGATCAAAGTGACTCGTCTATAAACCATAAAATAGTTGTTAGGGGCTCAGTTTGCAACGGCTGTACTACACCCACTACTTGTCAAGTGTTTCCTGTTATAGCAGGTGATGCATGACAACCGAGCGGCTAGTAACGTGCTTTATCAGAACAAGGCTTTCTACTTCAGGAAACTCAGGTACATATTGATTCATTAAAAGTGTATTAAGATTGTAGGTTTGTTGGTTTTTGTTGATGGCTAAAGTTGGGGCTGCATGTCAAGTGTGTTGAAAAAGGTGGACGATTTAAATATCTACCAATGAAATACATAAGTGGTGAGTAGAACATAAAAACTGTCTTAACTTGTTTGTTAAAAAAAACATGCTAATTTTCATAAATTGGAAGTCAAAACATCTATAGGGAAAAACATTCATTGACTATTTATTAACTATTTTTTTCCAAAATGTATATGAATGAACTTGGATTTTTATGATTTTTTTTTTCTTAACCAGCTATCTGGATTTACAATGTTTAAATTTGTCCTACCCAAATTAGAGGAGTGGGGGGATACCTGGTCTGTTCAACAAGCATCACATTGAGCACCAGCATATCAATAATATCAATATCAATATCAATACCTGTTATTAGAATTTAAAAAATGTGGTAATCTTAATTTATAATCCCACTGAAAATCAGACACAATGCAAACCAATAAGACATGAGAGGTGACAGGTCCACCTGCCGGAAAAGAATAAAAAAGCTGACCCAGTTGTTCTCAAAATTTTGCTGCATTCCCCCCTTTGGATGCAGAAAAATGTACCAACAATATTTAGTAAAATAGCCAACCAAGCTGAGCATTATTTTAATGAAATATCATTATCATGAAGATGAACTGTGCGCAGTGTTGCCAACTTTGTCACGATGAAAAAAGAAAAAAGGGAAAAAAGGTGGCACTGCTACAGCATTTTTGTGTGAATATACAGTGTATATTGTTTTAAGAAATTTGGCATAATGATAGATAATCTCTTAATTAAATATTTGGTAGGTTTAATAATAGTTATTTACAGCTGGTACCTGTAACACAGTCCTTTACTTAAACCACTAGCCTACCTGTTACCTTTACTATTTGTCTAATACAAAACACTTACACTGTAGGTTAGAAAAGGTTATCCCCTACTTATGATGTGTTTTAGTTCCAGTTCATGCTTTATCAAGCAGTTCATCAGAACTTGATGAATACCATTTGCAGTTTCATCACAATCTTCATAAAAGTCAAGTAACTTGCAGCACACTCCATCAGACACAGAAAAATACGTTTCTGCGTTAGGGGAGGGCAGACTGGGATTCTTACTACTGAATCCTTAATAGCTGCAAGCATGTAGGCCTGGGGCTGACTGTGAAAGTATCAGACATGTTTGTCTTATAATAATAATAATAATTTTTGAGAGGGAAGAATTTAGAAAGTTGCGTGGCACTGCGGAGAGCCCCCAGCTGTAGTAGTCCATGGATCATGTGTAATATTCTGTCAGCCAGAGGGAACGATCACGAACAGTTCACAGCATGCCAATCGTACTAGAGACACAACCCAGACCGGAGGGGGAGAGGGGCGGACCAGGGACAGGAGATCGCGGCTTGACCAGCGACCAACTTTTATTTAACCAGGGGAAAAACCCATTGAGATAAAATCTCTTTTTCAAGAGCGCCCTGTCCAAGAAAGGAAGCAGGACAAAAATACAATCAAAACAGTTACCCTTATGCCTATATACAAATGCAACAGTCGCAACCCACTATCAAACCAGTACATTCAAACTTCAATGAGCAGTTAAAATACATCAATGTAATACCATTGAAAAACAGTTACATTCATCTTTAAAAACCTCTGTAATCAAGGATTTGAACTTCCCAAGAGGTACCAGTACCTCCAGCCGGAGTGTCCTTTGCAAGGAGTTCCAAGTTAATGGTGCACACCATGAGAAGGCAGTATTACCCAACACTGAAGTCACTCTGGGAACTTTTAAAAGCAGCAGCCTGCTGGACCAGGTATGATGACTACTGACCGCAAACCTGAGGAGGCTATTCATGTAATTTGTTAATTTGCAAATGAGTGCCTTATAAATAAATATACACAAATGCATTTTTATCTTTCTAACATGGTTCTGCCCAACAGTTTTAGATCCACTGAGCACTGATGCATTAAGTAATATCTTTATATTTACAATGAATCAATTTACTTCCAGTTACATGTGGTTAGCACAGCTGATACAACTGAAAAACAACACTGACCTGCAACACTGCTGTATGTAACAAATGAGATAACATTATTCACAACCTGCCCAGCACAAAATGGAGGCATAATATGAGAAAAAATGTGACTTGAAGAAAGTGAACCATTTAGCAAGCCATAAAACCATAGCTAAACAGGATGCCAATGTTGATATGTTTTTTCTTGATATGTAAGTAAGTAGTTGCTTGCTAAAACATAAGCCATAACAATTTGACAAGCCAGGTACATTACAGCACTTGTGAGATTGTTGTGATATTTTTCTGCCCCCTTTGTGGTAAAAAAGTACATAAAGCCAATTTAAACAGTGTCCATGTATGACCAAAAAATGTTACAATGTTATTTGTGTTAACAAACACCGTCTCTACATTTAAGAGTAGGCTTAAGACTTTCCTTTTTGATAAAGCTTATAGTTAGGGCTGGCTCAGGTGAGT
>JAPMOB010204554.1:0-13943 GCA_029875015.1 Lepomis gibbosus
GGGAAACAGCTTTCTCATGGAGAGTTCAGTCGGTTCAATACTACAGCTAGCAGCAGGTTAGCTTAGCACAAATGGAAATAGGTTAACAGCTAGTTCTGTTCAAAGTGCAACAGTCATCCTTACAGCACCTATAAAGCTCACTAATCCACACGTTATATCTCGTTTGTTTAAGAATCATTTCTTGGCTGGGCGTTGAGTCTTCAGAAGGGAACAGTGCCCTTCCAACAAATATTGCGGTGCATAGCCTAGTCTTGCCTTAGACTAGAGGATGAACCTGTGCATTTCCCAAAATGTCAAAATGTTCCTTTTTAGAGGTAAACAAAGTCTTGCAAGATAATTTGATATAAAAATCCTAATTTTGCAAATAAATATAGTGCAGAATTTTTTTTAAAGTGGGAGGTGGGCCTCCCAACAGTTTCAGGGGAGGCTCCGTGACCTGACGTGAATTTTTTTTACATTTATTCGTTTAGCTGACGCTTTTACCCAAAGCGACTTACAATTGCTATACATGTCAGAGATCGCTCACCTCTAGAGCAACTAAGGGTTAAGTGTGTTGCTCAGGGACACACTGGTGGATGTGTCACAGTGGGGAATATATTACATTAGTTATCAAAAGGAAGTCAAATGGAAGCCAAAATGTGTGTGATTTGGTTAAAGGGATAGTTCAGAAATATAGGATGGACCTTTATGTATTTGCTGTAGTCTGAAGTTAGTCAAACAGTAACTTTCCTATCATGGCTAAATTGTTGAGTGTATCAAATAACATAATTATGATCTCATAGGCAAGCAAGTAGAAGAAGAGACAACCCAGATCAGGGTTACTGATCTTTTGTTTATTGTGTCTTGTAAAGGTAACAGCACACAACAAAAAACCTAAACTGACATTACTTAAAGAATCCAGCTTCGTCCCCTAGTGCACAATCTGGAAAAACAAGACAGCAGCTGAAGATCAACAGAAGGACAAGCTGACAAACTAACGGAGGTCAGGCACTTACACAGAGAGTAAAATCAAAAATAAATTTAAAGGGAGTAAAAACCAGCAAAGGACATGAAGCTGAGAATACAGAAAAACAGTGGTGCCACAGTCAAGTACTTTGGAAGACAGTCGACCGAATTTCACATCAAAACAAAAATATAATTTAAAGACCTCTAAACAACAACACTAGTTGTAACTATACATTGTCTTAACAATGATCACACACAGACTAGTGCAGGAGTAACTGCGAGCATTGATCAGTCCTCTTCTACAGCGTGTAGGCCTTCGGTCGTCCTACCATTTGTGCGTGTTGAAGTTCACTTCACACCTCGTCTTCTTTAATCTCAATCTTTAGTTCTTGTGCTGTGTTATTCTTAACAAAAAAAACCCAACATAAAAGCCGCTCATGTTTCCCCTCTGACAGAGGAGTCAGGCTCAGATACATATCTGACATTGAAGCAAGGTCTGTGCAAACTCTAGTGTCAAAGTGACATGGCCCCGTGAAAGCTACGGCAGTACTCTCAGATCATCATGTACACGACAGTAACAAAACATATCCTACGATGTGCTTTTACAGGTACCTCTAACACGTAACAGTTACAGGTTTTGCAGGAAACACCACTGGTTGTTGCTAGCAGTACATGTTATTGTTAATACAATTTTTTATCTGTTGTGAAATACATTTTAATACATTTGTTGATGAGAAACAGTACTTCAGAAATGTGTTCTGCCCAGAGGTTAACTGCCTAATTTATCCGCTAAGTCCTACACACCAAACACGTAGCTGCTTTAGTATTGCAACTATTTCATATCAGTTTGTTAATACCAGAATGCAATGTTGATGAAAGTTAATGATTGTGCTATAAACTATGAGTGTTGTCCTCGCATGGAGGGAAGGACAAACACTTGATTGGAGAATTGACCCGATTGGAGATTTGAACACACTCATGCTGGTCTAATAGAGAAACACAGCCAGGCACATGTCATCTTTATATTTTGATTAATTTGTATCATCTGGCTTGTTGCTTGCTTCCCCCCCCTTTTCCAGTGACAACTGTTTTTCCTGCTTTGGAGTGCATACCTCAAGGTTAAGGATCGCGTCAAGTCAAAACATTGCATATCATTGTTAATATTGCCGTCCAAAGCGAGCAGTTTTACATTCCAACCCCCAACCAAGCTGTCTGCTCGGCTGGCAACAAAGCAGGAGTGCATTAGTGGCTTGAGATGGGGGCTGCTGGTCTTCCAAAGTGGAATAATGGGACTAACTGTTGATGCAACTGGCATGTGCAACATGGCCGTTTAAACGACCAGCGGCGTCCACTCACTTGGTTTGCGTCCGTACTGGGTGAAGCAAAGGGAACAAGAGTTAAAAGGATGGACAAATTATTAGCAATATTCTTTTATATTTGTTGCTTTTGTGAAAGTAACAGATAAACTGCACTGTCAGTTAAATTAGGAGCTACAGCTGCAGCAAATGACATCAGCCTACTGGTTCATTGGATCTAGAGCTGAAATGACTTGTCGATAAACCGAATTGTCAATCTGGAAAGTACAATAATCATTTCAGTCACGTATCAATCAATAATTGTGGGGGAAGAAAATGCCAACAATTCTGTAGTTGCAGCTTCTTTAATGCGAGGATGTGCTGCTTTTCTCTGTGTTATTCAAATTGTGAACTTAATATCTTTGGGTTTTAGACTTATGGTCCAACAAAATGTTTTTGAAAATTCATAGACAAACAAATAATTTAAATATTTGGCAGATTAATTGACAATAGTCACTGAATGCTGAACTCAAGCTGTAATATGTCCTAAACAACAGTGAGAAAAGTTTGGACTCATCCTCTCACATGCTTTTGGTTTTCTTTAGTGTACAAGGTGTTAATTATTGGCCAAATTAAAAAAACAGAAGATATATATTTCTTGATTTCAGTCCCCTTCTGCTGCTACCTGGAGCTGCCAACATGCAGGTCTGCCAGTAGCAGTTTAAAGAAGCTGTAACACACTGTATTGGGAGGAAAAAAGCCACTTTGAGCTTCAATGCTCTTACCTGAATATCAGTAAGCTCTTTGTGGAACCTCTTTGCCAGGTCTGGACCGTTCTGCATCGTTGGGATCTGGTATGTCTGAGAGAGAAAGAGAGGCCTGGCATTACACTTCAGCCCATACTTTTACCCAGAGAGATTTACACAATCAGTATGTTTACATGCACGTATAAAGTGAACATTGGTGTCAAAGGGAAACCTGGTTACTGTAGTCAGGGTAGGGGATTAGATAAACCTGAATTTTCAAGGTGGATTTCTGCTCTGTATTTAAAGCTAACCAGGTTTCCAATCAGATTTTTCCAAGCACACATGTGCATTGGACTGCAGAGAGGAAAAGTAAGAGATCATTACACAAAGCGTTCTCATATTTAAACTGAAACAGTAGTCCCTGAACATTTGATTACTTATTAAATTCAGACACTTTCCTGCTGTGAGGAAACACTGATGACTAGTACAGTTAAAATAATTATTGACCTGCTGCGTGTACATGTGGATTTACAGTAACCAAGTTACTACAGTGCCTTTTTACGGATAACACACCTAACCTGGTTTCTCTGAGTAACCTGTTAGTTAAATGCATGTTAACGCTCTCAATGAGTCCAACAGTAGAAAGAGAAAATAATAACAGCCATAACAGCGGAAAGACTTCAAATCAAAGAAGTGAACCTCACCCAAACCAATTATTGAGAAACATACACAAAAAGGTGAACTCCTACCTTCCCTTTGTAGAGGAGGCTGCCGACAGGACAGACGACACAGGCCGTCCCGGATCCAAACATCTCCAGGATCCTCCCAGCATCCAGAGCTCCCAGCAGTTCCTTCATGCCCATTGTGCGCTCGGTCACCTTAAACTCACCCTGACAGACACACACAAACCAATGAGCAATCAAGGCTCGATGAAAGATCTACTGCAGTGGTTTCGAACATTTTGGGCTTGTGCCACCCTCATCACTGGTAGAAAATGTCAATGAGTTTGTGAGCAGTTTTATTTGAATCATTGTCAAATAACTGGTTAAAACCTTAGATCAGAGGACAAGTCAACATAATTTTAACACTTTAATAGGAAGCCTCTTTTCAAATCAGACCAGAGTTTGTGAGCTGCTATGAAACTTTGAATAAGAGAAATTTTGTATAGATTAAGTTTTTCCCTCCTTATCATAAAAGACACTGTATGCTTTTAAAATAGCTGTTCCGGTCTATGTGTTTTTTGTCTCCCCTCTGGTCGTCTTACCCAGCCTCTGGCTAGGTCCAGCAGAGCCTGTCTGGTGACTCCTGGGAGTATGACGCCATCCAGAGGCGGGGTCACCAACTCTTTCTCTGCAGACACAAGCACACACACCCACAACCAGTTTTATCTCAGTTAAAATAAGTCTAGTTGTTAGAACATGTGAAAAGAAAATATGAAATAAAGGAACATGTTTTAGCTTTTCACAAAGAACTGTAAAGAAAAACAGAAAAGAATCTGACCTCCTTTCTCATTGGTCCAGTAGATGAAGAGGTTCATGGTGCCGACCTCTGTGATCTCCTCCTGCTCGCCATACAGCCACAGGACCTGCTGACAGCCCTTCTTTATCGCCTCGTTCTGCACCGCTATCGTAGGGCCGTAGTTGCTGAAGAGAGGAGCGAGAGGGAGTTAAAATAAACCAAAGACAGGCAGAAACATGCAACGGTGTCAAGCAGGCAGCTGGGAGGGAAAAGGGATGAGAAATAGATGTCAAGTAACAGAAGTCCTTTTGGTGTTTGCTTTGATCATCAGAATTTTTTTCCTATAAGCCTTTTTCCCTGTATATCTCTAAGGCTGTGACACACCTGGCAGTGCTTGGGTTGGTTCACAGTTAATGTTTTTACACCGGGATTTTCAGTAGAATTTATAAATGCAGCATTTCCCACATATAGTCATTACTTAGGTGTTAATTCCTGTACTACACTGTGTGTCCTTGAAGAAATACAGGCAAGTCAGGCATTTTGTACACACTTCTTGGAAAGGTTCAACCTTTTCCCATAAACAGAAGAACGTCCCGAGAAACATGTAGTACTACCATGATTTCTGAAAACAATATATACTTGTGGCTGCAAGGTTTTAATAAACAATTAACAACGCAACTCACAGTGAAGTCTCAAGTGATAGTCAAAGCTAAGTATGACCTTTTATATGGGGTGTCACAGCGTTTAAGCTCTGCTAATCAATTTTTAGTCACTAGTGTCGCAGAAGAACTCCACAACAAGCCGACAGACACACAGCTGTGACATATTGTCGCCTTGTAAAGTTGCTCTGTCTAACATGCATAAAAATGCCCATGAGTATCCTATCCTAGTGGAGTTGTGTTTCTTTGCACCAGAGTTAAATAAGTCCTTTTTAGCCCCACAATCTCTCTCTGCCTTTCTTTTTTTCTGAACTGTAAAATATCCCACTCAGTGCATTTCTTCTTTAAGCCTAATTTCAGGGACCCTTAGAAACAATATTTTTTATGTGTTCATGTTTAAAAAACAAATATCATGTAATATCTCAATAACACAATTATCAAACGTTGATATGAGAGTCTATGTATGGGCTGATATAAGTTTATTGCAGATATCTCTGTTTCGGTTTATATGTCAGAGGTGGAGATGGACATTAAAAAGTCTTGCTAAACCACCATGGTAGACTAGACTAGAATATTACTGTAGCCTATATAGTGATGTTACACTGGGACTCTCATGCAGCGAGGCTGCTGAAGTCCACTAAACACATAAATGCTAGTCCTGGTTGGTTTTTGGAAAAGAAGAACCGGTGCGGGAATTGTTGGAATTGAAAAAACAAAACGGAACTATCTGCTGATATATTGCTTTTTTTTTTAAACCTTAAAATGTCAGTATTTAAAAATCCATCATCAGTCACCCTGTCTCACCAGTCAGTCACAAGCTTTGTCTGCCATTTGGCTCTGGGTTTGTCAGAGCTTGTTGGCTGACAAGAGACACCGGCTCCTGAGTGACTGAACCAAACATTAAACGTCCTGTAATACCAAAAGAAATGAGCTAAAAGACAGTAACTTATAGGGAACTAATTTCAATCCTATAAGGAAAAGGGACTTTGATTTGATATAGTTTTGTGTGAACCTTTCACACACACAAACACACAGCAGTGACATACAGAGCGACCACCCTGAAATATCTACCATTGAGTCCCCTCACTGCTTGTACTAAATCAGGCAGGAGAGGGAGCAGATTTTAGTGAGTCGAGTATGTTGTCAGTGGTGTTATGTAATCACTGCAGCAGAGCAGGTGGTACTTTAGGATACCAGACTCATGTGGAGGCAGGCCTCTGATTACAGGCTGTGTGGAATGAGTGGAGATTAGAGGGGTGCTGACAATATCAGCAGTGATGCACAGTGACTGCAATCTGAGGAAAAGGGATTTTTTAAGCAAGAGAAAAAGTGTCTCCTGCTGTAAAAAAAACACCTCTCCACCTCCTGGGAAAGCAGCTCAGGCGTTTCTTGTGGATGACATTTGAACATATACAGCACTAACCAGCAGTAACCTGCACTTCTCCTGCTATGACTAGGCACAATGTCTGTCTTGAAAAAGATCTGCTGTGTCATTTCACCGATTTGACCCCAACGCCAGCCAGTTCTGTGGCTGCCTTCCCAGCCTTCATCAGCCAAGTGGAAAATCCAAATAGCTGCCCAGATCCACTGCTGAATAAAAACACAGCTGCAGCGTAAAGCACTTCAGCAACTTCACCCAGGCGTGACAGTGTTATAAGACAGGATGAACTACTTTAAAAGCTTTTTACTGATGTAGTAATTACAGTGATTTACCACTGATTTAAGAGAACTTTCATATTCACTCCAAATCATGATGCCTTTAATGAATTTGCAGTTCAGAAAAATCAACAAAATTCTTAAATTACCACTCTGTTCACCACATCATCATCAGCATATTTTGACATTAGCGACTTATACGATTCAGTAGCTGTTAGGAAAATTCTCTGACAGCTGCGTATTTATGCAGGTCACTGTGAGGGGGAGCCCCCGACAGTGTAACATCAACGTACAGGATATATAGAGTTGGGGGTGAAGAAGATAAGACACCAAACTCACCCTCCCATCTTATAGGCCCCGACGCCTCCTTTCCAAGCCCTGACATATGAAGGGTCCGCCATCAGAGAAACGGGGTTGAAGGACCCCGTGGCAAAGTAAGGCCCCACTGGGCCGATGATGACAAAGATCATAGCTTTTCCTGCCCGAGACACGCCAAGGGACGGCTGGAGGAAAGACAAGATGACAGTAAGAGGGGTCACTTGGTTCAACAGCATTACAGTATGCTGGATTGTATTCCAACCACATTTAACACCATCTGGTTTGATCACTTCTGGTGAAATGGGAGCCTGCACAGGCCACATGGAGCCCAGTTAAACTGCAGTACGAATGGAATCAGCTTCTGTGCACCTCAATTCCTATGAAGGTGGGTCTGATGTAGAGGCTGGCATTCTGGGAGTAGGGAACCCACTCCTGGTCAACCTCCACCAGCTTCCTGATGCACTCCAGCAGTTCACCTTTATCAAACAGCTAAAAAGAAAACAGACAAGGGCATTAACATTCAACTAATCGCTCTTCTTCACTGCTCCACCTTCTGCACTCTCTTCACTACTTAAGAAATAGTCACGAAACAAAACAGACTTTTCATCACAGTTGGCTCTTTCCCGTGTGATATGAGACTTGCGTCTTGTGTTTTATTTTTTATCTGTGTAAAATTTGGAGCCTTAAAAACCGGTATTTTCACCTAAAACTGATCATAACCATACACACCAAAGACTTTGATCTAAAACTGTGGATATTATTAAAGAGTAAGGAAATGAGGATTGTTTAAGGTAACTTACCTTAAACTGAGATTGTGTCACATTTGAGAAAAGAAATAACATTTTATTCTATATTCTAAATATCATTCCTCTTGCAAATTAAAAGTTTAACTCCTAAACAATAAATATAGTATTAATTTCAGTACACTCACAAAGGTTTTGCTCTTATAGCCACGGTCTGGTACGACCAAGTGGCTAACATTTGCAAACTTTACCTAAGACATTGCAGGGCAACTCTCATTAGAGAGTTTTCATTACTTGTGCTACTGTAATATGTTTTAGTATGCCACAGACTTTAATGCTTTTATCACAAAAAGCAAATATTTTATCTGGGACATGTGTAACAGCAGCACAAGCAAAGAAGATAAAGAAGTCAGCAAACTAATTCAGTTATGTCAACTGCACAACTTTATCTATCTAAAGTTTGCATGAACATCAGCCACCATAAACTACCAGTCACAAAGAGGGCATTCAGGCATTCAGTTGAGCGAGTGTGTGTTTCTTTCTTATGAATAAAAAAAAATGATTTGCAAGAGACATAAAGTGTTACTTCTTCTTTGAAAGAAGACAATCTCTGTGACCTTGTCAATCAGGTTACAGGCAAATTGTTTCCACTGCACTGTGCACATTCAACCAGCAGTGAATTTGTTTCAGGGTGCCGTCAGTGTTTTTGTCTGAGAACTTTGACCTTGCCACAGTGTGTTTTAAGATGGTTTTTCGCTGTCCAATATTAGCATCCCAATTAATAACGGGATTATAATTATTAAGGGGAATTACAGACATACCTTACTAACCAGGGTAGCTAACTCCACTCTCTGGTGGACACCTCTAGTTTCGAAAAACCAAGATGGCATCGGCCAAAATGCCAGACTCAAGGCCTAAAATTGGTAGTCCACAAACCAATAGGTGACATCACGGTGGCTACGTCCACTTCTTTTAAACAGTCTATGGCTTCAACCCAAATATGGTTTAGGTGCCTGCATAAACAGCTGGACACAAGCAAGAATCCTCACTGAAGTTTTCTAAAGGGACGAGGTCGGGTACAAACTCACAGGAAGGCAGCTCCTGTCAGCGCTTCGATACATCCTCTCCATGTTCAGCATGGGTCTGAACAGACGGATGTGGTTGTCGACTCCACGGAACGCCTTCATGCCTTCAAACAGCTGGAGAAACGACAGACACACAAAACAGTAAGGTTCAATCTCCAGCTCATATCATTCGGGTGCAAACAGTGGTAAACCTGCAAAGAAAGTATCTTTGCCTAATTTATTTATTTAAAGGTCAAATTTCAGCCATTGGCCTTTGTTTTATATAAAATAATTGTTGTAAATTGCTGTTATAGCAGTTGTGAAAACATCAGGAATAACAGAGATCTGATTTGTGCCCTTCACTCACCTCTATGGAGTAGTGCAGGGCAGAGCTGGCAGGGTGCAGCGACAGGTTCTGGAAAGGTTTGATTTGAGGATCCTCCCAGCCGTCTTTCTCCGACCAGTTGATGGTCAACATGTGGTCGGAGAAGTGTTTGCCAAACACCAGGGTGGAGGGGTCGGGTTTCGGCTTGCATGCTGCGCTGCGTTCGATAACAAGATCTGCTGCCTAAAACGGAGATGGACAAGGCGGGCCGAGACAAAGACAAGTGGACAGGACAAGAGCAGAGCAGGCGACGAATACAGTGATTGTTTTAAAATTGTAGTTATTGACAAAGCATGCTTTAAAAGGATAATTAGTTGACACAGTTAGCCAAGGTGCAAAACTATCTGGTCAATTATAACAATTAATCAAGTTCAATTAAGTTTAATTAAGTAATTACAACAGGCAGACAGTGAAGAAAGGGCAGAGGAGGGGAAGAAAATTTTAATTCTAGGCAACTGGCACAAGTTGAAGAGACAAATCACTTTTGGAGAAATGTCAACTCCTCCCTCCCATAAAACACCTGGGGCTCTGTGACATGTAAAGGCAGATGGAGATGACGTACCTGGTGAGAAGGAAAGTTTTAACGTTTTTCACATTACCTTAAAGGAGCTGGCCAACCGCAGGGACCCAAAAGAAAAGGGAAGGGCTTGAACCAGCCGTCGGTGGAGTGCCTACAAATGAAACATGACAAGGTCTTTGCAAGACGGCACACAGTGGGAGTTTTCTATATACAGTGCTAGTAAAAGAGTAAATATTTTAACAGACAACTTGCTGCAATAATAAGATACATCTTCTTTCCAGGTGACAGGGACACCATGTCTGACATTGTGCATTTGTGTGGGTGTGTGACAACAGACCAATCATTTTGCTTTCTGTTCACAGTATGTAGCACATGTCTGTAGGAAACAGCAGGTGCCAAGTGCTGTGCTGTAATTAGCATCAGGCACATATGCAGACTTCTCTTCAAAATGAGGACTGCAAAGTGAGAAACTACTTCTGCAAGGATCGTATGAGGGTGGTCACGAAAAAACAATATTTGTTTAAATAGCCAAAACACTCAATAAGCCACCAACATTAGTGGACTGCTGTTAGAAAAGTGCGCCACAAGTTCCACAAGATGTTAGCCAGGCTTGGCGACAGCTAAAGCTAATAAAGCAAGTTCAGGCCACTTGTTTTACTCACTTTTAAGTTCGTGGCATTCTACCTGACAGTATGATGACAGTAAAGGCAAATAATAATAATAATAATAATAATAATAATAATAAGTAAATACTGCTCTTTCCCTTGTAGTATGAATGTAGAAAGTTTAGACTATCCATTCCTGTTTAATAGCTTATAGCTGAACTGTCCAGGCAGTAACTTTTTGCTGGTCTTTTGGTAACCATGTAGTTATTATTATCTACAAGTGCTTCACTGTTGCTGAATTCACATTCCCAATATGGTGTCTAGTCTGACTGATAAAAGTTGCCACATGTCAGGCAGTGGTTTAGAGAATAACTGATGCTTCAGTGATCCCTACAAGTTGTATGGCGTGTCGGGTGCACGAGTCCCTGTGTGCACTTTGCTGAATGGATGACGCAAACGTTTTACCTTTATTGCAACCACGAGTATGCGTGGGGATATCATTTTTGTAGTGACGTTTATGACATGCACGTACAAATCTGATGCATTGAATTTGATCATTTTCTGTTTATTTGGGCCCAGTCTGGAATTAGCTAATGATAGTTAGCATATGTGCCTAGTTTAACTTCAAACTGAGCCAGCGACATATTTAATAACAAATGCGAAGTATAAGCATCATGAGGTTAACATACTCTAACGTTACATATATACACGTGGCATATTCTGCAGGTATGACACCTGAAGAGCTGTGTGACGCCTTCTAGCCTCACGCCAAACACTATTTAAAAATCTGACAATTCAATGAAAACTCTAGTAGAGTCGCTTACAAACGTTACATGTAAGCAAACTCGTGACTACTCCAGTATCAATACATAATTTATAATTCGGCATACAGATAATCCACTAACTCAACGTTAATCACCAAACTGGTTACTAAGGCAACTTGCCTACAACCACCCATCAAAAACTGGGTTATGTGATAACGATAAGATGTGTAAACATAGGTGACTGATATATCCGCCGAATTCGTTATAGGACCTTTAAGATTTATAGAAGGCCTTGAGTCTTGTTTTACGACGTGTTAATTTCTGCTGATAAGCAAGACTATTTTATTTCCTCAATTTCAGCATGGAGTTTGGTTCAATTACCTTTACGTGTCCGTGCAGCATTGTTTTGCCAAGCTCTGTGCTGGCGGGGCAGACACAACAGTCCGCGTCACCCAGTTTAAAGACTTATCATCTTTCTCGGCCTTTATCGACTGCATTATCTCTTATTCGAGTCAATTATTTACCCAGACAGTCAATGCAAACACATTAAAAACACATCACACAGACATCGGTCGATGAACTCACCGTCCGGAGGGCTGCCATCTCCCTTACGTAATCTAAACGAGATTATTTGTTCGTGTGGAAACAACCTCAGCTCCGAGTCAACTTGAGTTCCGTTTCCAAATACAGGACGCTGCTTAGCTCAGGTCAGGTCAGAAACCTCCCACACTTAAAATGCCCTTCAGGATATTAGTCCTTTCACAGAAACAGTACTTTATAAACCCTTTGAACGGGTTTGTGATCGTGTTAATAATATGTAGATCACCTGGATTGATCTGTAAAATAACACCAGAATATGAGGGGTGGGGGGGCAGGAAAAATCTATTTAATATTATAGTCTTCAAGTTGTACTGACTAGTAACTTGAGATCTAATTCAGAAGTCATTCAAGGAGTGACAAAAGTCTCACATCCGATTGGCGGACACCGGAGGAGGTTATTCGAGGTCAAAGAGGTTGACGCTGATTGGTCGATGAGCGGGGAGTGTTGCAGGTCTTCTTACACAGTTTGAGGTGTCTTATTTCAGCCAGGGAATTTGCTCAACTAAATGAATGAAAATTATCCCTGTATTAATAAACATTTAATATTTTTCTTAGTAATGTAACCAGCACACTTGAACATAATGTATAATCTGCATTAAACACATTGATCTGTAAAAACAAGCTGCTCCGCAACCATGAGGAGACTGTAGAGACCAGTCAGGATGGGATCTGACTCTTGAAGCCGTAGTTGAGTTCAGCCCCGCCGCTGAGCAGCAAGTCTATCCCGGTGCAGAAAGTTGCATCAGCAGCCAGATACAAGGCAGCCAGTCCACACTCAGCCTCAGTCCCCATCCGGCCCATCAGCTGTTTGAGGAGAAAACATTTCTCATTCTTGTGCAGTTTCCAGCACATTTTTGTGGTTTCACCATTTCACCTTCTTGTGTTAAGTGTTTTGTACTTTTTTTATACTGTTGCACTGTTGCTGCACTGTAAAAGGCTTTTACCAATTTTCCAAAATAAAAGAAGCATTTAAACATTGGTTGGCGTATGGTCTTTGTTTCCAGGAATTTACTACTTCCTGAAAGTTTTTTTATGCAAGACTCCATGTAAAAAAAACTGCAGATTCAGTGATTTGAACTCAGTCAACCCTTATGAGCATGGTAGACAAAACTACCAGCTCTCTAATGACACAATGGCTTAATATTGATTTTCACATCACTATTGTAACCTGAATCCCTGGAAAAAGAAGAGGAAAGGAAGCGTAAAAAATACTAATTCCTCTATTAACACAGTAAAAAATTACTTGAAGATTGATCTTGATACATATTTAAATGTAACAAATCATTTATTAATACTAACAGAAACTTCATTAAAAGTTTATGCAAAGTAAGTTCATCATGATACTACATCCAGCCAGATAGGCTATTTCATTTTCTTCTGCATCCTCTATGAATAGTAATGAAAGGCAAGCAGGGACTCTTTGGGGCCACAGCCCACAGCTACAAATGGCTTTTCTGCCTGGGATGAAAAGAAAACTGTAGTTTGTATCGCAACAAACAGCCTGCTGCAGAAACTCTTTCTGTTTATATCCAGGATTAAGGGATTTAACATTTACAACCCAACAGACAGACCACAGTGTCTGGCAGTGTGGATCAATAACAATCCTTTAACAATCTTAAGGGAACTGTACGCTACAGAGTGAAACTATGGAGGACCTTAGGATGAAGCCCTGAGGACTGGGGACATAACAGGTTCAGGAAGACAAATTACAGGTTTAGCAGGGTGGTGAGAGCACCAGTTCTCCAACCAGGGCAAACCTAAAGCCTCCCACTCAAATTACACCTCCCGCCTGGCCAAAGAAATGAATGAGTTTTGGCTTTGAAAGACAGAGGGACAGTCGTGACACCATCAGCTCCAGCTCATCAGCCCAAATAAACAAGGACCAACGCACTTAATGATTACAGAGCCATCGCTCTGACCTCTGTGGCAATGAAGGCTTTTGAGCGCCATGTGCTGTTCCACCTCAAAGTTGTTTCTTTCTGATGAGCAGTTGGCATCTTGCATGGTTGCCTCTGCCATCACTGTTTGTGAATGGGGTGAATGGCCCTCATTTATCATTCTTGCGTAGAAACGCGCGTATTTTTGCGCGTGAGATTATGCTTACGCTGTTCTCAGCGCCTGATTTATGAAGCTGTGCGTACCTTTGAAATCCAGGTGTACGCATTACCTGGTGTTGATAAATGCG
>JAPMOB010204557.1:0-13508 GCA_029875015.1 Lepomis gibbosus
AGCATTTTATTAACCTTTTACAGGCAGTTATTTATAGTACTGTTCTGCTCGACCCGGTACCGGGTCGGTCGGCCCTAACAAAGCAACCATTCATACAGAAAAGTGCCACATGAGTGATCAATCAACAACAAAGTCAACATTAGATAGTCGCTAACAAGCAATAATCAAAACATACCCAATTCATGCGATCCTTATAGTCAACTTGGTGTTGGGCAAGTTACTCAGAAAAAATAAGCCTATAGCTATTAGCCTACCTAGTAGTGACTTACTCCTTGCTCTCCATTTCACTTGGCCAGCTCCTGTACCCCCCCCCAAACCCCTTTTTTATTACAGATCTACATGATTCACTGGGTCAGATTTTCAGGTCAGAAAATCCGGAATTCCGGATCAATCCGGAAAAATCACATCGCTGTATATGGCACCTTTTTTAAACTCATGTAACATAGTGCTTCAGCACAGAAAAGTAAAAGTAAAACACAGGTCACATAGATGGTAGACGTTAAAATGTATGATCCAAACAAACACAAAGAATATAGCAGCAAGTCAACACCCAGAAATTCCCAACTAGATTTGTCCAAAACATTGCTGCCGTGTCCATCCGTTGAGGAGCGTAGCTTTGACAACATTAGCACCATTGTCTGTCATAATGGCCAAGAGCTTCTCTTCTGTTAGTTCCTACGCAGAAAGCGTATCTCTTAGGCCCTGTGCAATCATCTCTGACATGCGATTGACTGGAAAATATAATGTCTCAAAGAACCTGTTTCTTAACAGACTTCAGTTCAGCTGCTGAACTTCAGCAGCTACAGTTTTACGACATGTGGTACATGTTTGGCAGCACAATTTGGGAAAAATATGATTGCGATGGAACAGTGTATCTTCTGTCATGTGTTTTAGTGAGCTGTTTAAACCTACTGTGCTCCACTATGCAGTTATTTCTTTCCATCTTCTTGAATCCTTTTCATATTGTTTACCTTTTGTAAATCTTACATGATCAACCCCTGCTTTGTGGAGGCACTTGTTGCTGGGCGCTTGGCAGTCTCTCTCTTTTTTTAACCATGCACTGTTCATATTCAGTAACGTGATTGTGCTCCAAGTGTTTGGTGGTATTACTTTTGGTCGCTGAAACAGTATGAGACAGATGTGAGTTTATTCGGTGTCATCTTGATTGAAGCCAAAATTTGTCCAAACGACGGACACTGTGTGTTTCTTTGGTACAAATTGCTCCTGTTGCTTGGTTGACTCTGTGTTTGAGTTTTCCTCCATGTTGGTTCAATGGGGCTGGACGGGGCGGAGTCACGTGACTACACATGTGGTTGCATGTTTTTATGGGGGAAGTACATGAACACACAGTGGCCGAAAATATTAATAGGATTTTAAAAAACTAAATAACAGACATGGTAAAATTACGTTGGTTAGAGGCTCTGAATTTAAGTTTTGATTATTTTTCGGTTAATCATCCAGCCTTAGGCTAAACCAGGAATTAAACAGGAAATAATAACAATCAAACTTAAATGGTGACTGTTCTTCCTGAGCTGTGTAGAAATGTAGTAAAGCAGCAAAATGTCATTATTTATGCTTAAAGCATGTAACTGACAATGACAATGACTTGTAGTCACTTGCTATAACAATGCAACATTTTAATATGAGAAAATAGTGTTATATGATGTTTTACCAAATAATACTTGACAATCAATTTATTTTGTACTAAAGTTTATAATTAATTACCTCCCTTTGGTAAAACAGGGCTGCGAACTCAAAGAAGATAGCTAGCAAGGATTTGGTGAGTATTTGGAATGATTTTGCATGAAACATGAGACATACTGTAAATGGATATGATTAGTCATCTAATACAATGATAAATTGTATTATATGGTGCATTTATTGTAGAATGAAATGATTTATAAATGTCAATTAAAGTGTCTGATTGATAACAGGTGATGATCCTCAATCCAGATTTCATAAAATTTGTTCACGAAATGTGGCTGTCAAAGAAGGGCTGGTATCCATCCACTGGCTTTCTGACTCTCGCTCTCAGCTTTCAAATGTGTGATGAGGTAAGTTCACATTACACATTCTGGCCTCACACATTACACGATGCACTGGGAAAGACACGGAAGAGGAAGACAATAAATAAAAATGCAAAATATGTTTTTAAAAATCCTCTTTTCAATTTAGAAGAAAATAAATGCATTTGTAGTCATCAGGTGTGATGGTAGATCAGCAAATTGCCATAGATCAACATTTTGTGAAATCCGCATTTAGGCTTCTTTCCGAGAGTTGGGTGAGAAGATCAATACCACTTTTGTCTGTATGGTATGTATGTATCTAGCTGGGGACAGCAGCCAATTAGCTTAGATTTGCATGAAGACTGGAAATGGTGGAAAAACCTAGCCTGACTCCAGAGCCGGTCCTGACTTTTCTGGTGCCCTAAGCTAAATTCTGTAACAGAGCCCTCCTACCTGACTACAGGTATGGCTATCCGTGCTGGTTTAAATAGACCTCTGCCCACTAACTCCTCAGACATGGGACCAATCTGCTGGGTCATTTGGTGGAGCAGCAACTGTTCCATTACGGTCTGAGCTGCTGATGCTGGCCTGATATCTCCAGCTGTTCTCGTACTGGCTGAGGCTGCTGTATTTCACCTGAGTCTGTGGGACTTGCTGTTAAGATTTTGGGTTGTGTTCATGTTTTTCCTGTTTTACAGTAATCCGTTTTAATGGGCTTGCTTTTGGGTTATGTGTGTCTATAAATTTATTTGATCTTGTCCTGGTTTGGGGTTTTGTTTTGGCATTGTTTCTGGTTGGTCCTGTCTCTGTTCCCTGCCCTGTTGTGTTTAGCAGTCGTTTCATGTTTTCTGTTTTGGGGTTTTGTTCCTTGTCTTGTGCTCCCTCTGTTTAGCCTTGTTTATTCTTTAGTTCATTTGCATGTTCACTTTAGCTCACTTAGTACCTCTTCTGTCGTATCTTAGTTTTAGTCCTACATCTTAGTTCATGTCTTTGTATTTACTCCTGGTTCTGTGTTTGTATTATTTGTACTTTGTCTGCTCTGTGTTCTGTTTAATCCTAGTTTCGGTCCGTTTTCCCTGTTAGGTTGTAGTTTATTTGTATTATTTGTGATCTGTCTTCTTGTGTTCTGGATTAGTTTGTTATTTATATTATTCTGATCTCTTCAGTCTTATTTTGACATGGTCTGTGTTTAGTGTTTGGTAACCTGTCTTCTGCTGTTTGGAATTTGCCAGTCTCAGCAATCTATAAACCTTGTTTTGCCATTTGTGTTGGATTAAAATCCCTGAACTTGCTGTCAGCTCTCTAGTGTCTTGTGTTTGGGCTCTCTCCTGCTTTCGCTTCTGCACTCATCTGAATCCTGACGCTTGCTAAAGATGCCTGGACTGGGTCTGCGCTATTATTGGCTCAGGTTGGATCAGGATCAACTGTGCTTACAATCTTCTTTGTTTGTTTTTTGTTTATAGTGTGTAAATATGTATTCTCTCTACTGTAGCCTGTGTCTGATTTTATTATTATTGTATTATTGTATTTGTAAGCACGTCATGAAAATTTTCAATCCTGACTTAAATTCCACGTATGTGTACACATACCTGACAAATAAAACTAATTTTGATGCAGCTTCAACTCGAACATATCATGAAGATAGAACCAAAAAGAACATAGTGGAGCCCATGATGCTGCTGTATATATGTCTTACACAGCCATCCCTCTGAGTAAAGCTGTGGAGCAGGACATAGCCCTTGTAGAGTGGGCACGAATACCAGGATGTCCAACTGTCTGCACATGCCTGTATAGCTTGACACAGCCAGTGGGCCAAACACTGCTTTATCAGAGGCTTTTCTTAAGAATGCTCAGTGTAGCCACATATGACACAATGAAATAAATAACACAATGAAATGTAACTTGCACAAATATATAACAATATGTAATATAAAGATTATGAAGATTTATTTGCAAAGTAGTACATATAAAAACACTTCTAATGACAACAGTACAGATAAATCCAGCTGAGATTCATGGTCTCATTATGGTTTTCCCAGGTCAATGTTTTTGGGTTTGGAGCAGACAGTGATGGAAACTGGAGCCATTACTTTGAAAAACTCAAATACAAAAAGCTGGGAACTGGAGGCCATCCTGGAATGAGTGAATATGAATTTATTCTGCAACTACACAGGCAGCAGAGAATTGTTCTTTTTAAAGGACGGTAATATTTGTTTATCTTTTTTCTGTTTGTGTCTCGGTCAATTGCATTAACATGAGCACATGGGCGTAAGCTTTTACAGAACATTGGAAAAACGAAACTGATTTGGCCTTTATCAGTTATTTAGTGTGCCCGATGTGCTTTGCCAGGCTTATTATTAGTGAGATTGCTGATTCAACACTATTGTTCTTTGAATCTTTATTATTATTATTATTATTATTACTACTAAGATTGCTGGATGCACTCTTTGAAGTTCTACTACTTCTGTCTACTTTCAGCTACAAATCTGTATTTGGTTTGTTGATATCTTTTCACATTTTTGAATTATTACTGTCTAAATTTTGTGTTGTGTCAAATGTTTGTGCTTTCTGGCCATTTTCTAAGTTTAGTTATAGTGCTGATATGACAGTTGCAGTTGGGGCTAAAGGCTATACTTCAGATCCTTCTTTAAATGTTATGTCTTACAATGATGATGAAACATTCACCCTCATCCCTTTGAGGGCTGAAGTGATCTCCCGTTCACACCAAAAAGAAAATGGCTGCATGATGCTGCAATCTCTGAATGTTGTTGTTTTCATCAAATGCTAAAATGTTTATTATTACCTGCTCCTTTGAGAAAAGAGACAGATGCAAATGTGCCACACGTCATATTTAACTGACTTCTCTTTAAAATGAGTCTGCCGAAGCAAGGATCTTTTCATTAAATACCTGTTGTCCGGACTCAGCTCTCCCTCAAGTCTCTCCCTCGTCCCCCTTGCTCGCCTCTTGGGTGGGAGGGACTAGGATGCAAGGTGAGGGGGGGTGAGGAGAGGAGAGAAATCTAGGAGGTTCAACAAAATAGATTAATTACTTGTTGTCTGGGAGAGGGGGCTCACAGTCACAGTTTTAGATTATTTTTTATGATTGATTGCTCTATAAGAAGTTTATATTTGTTGGACTAAGTCAGGAAGTCCACTTCTATCTCTTCTGTCCTCTGGGCTCTGAACCATTTCTCTCTGGGCTTCCAGGTCTGTTAGTGCGTGCCTAATTCCACAGTGAGGTTGCGCTCACTCCGTCTGCACTTAATCTGTGTTCTCCTCAGTTTTGTATAGGCATAGTGTGCTACCTGTTTAGCGCTAAATAGGTGTCCGTTTTGTTCTGGGATTTTGTTAGTTTTGCCCAATAATCTATTTCTTTTTATTTCGTCATAATTTGGTTGGGTGTAACTTTTCTGTCTAAGTTCCTATGTTCTCCCAATTAGTGACCATACTGCCAGCAATAAATTTAACTAAATTTCAGTATGTGGTCTGAATACCTAATTTGTTTTATCAAGCCAGTATGTTTTTACTTGCTTACTACTTATTATATTGTTTGTGTTTTCTGTTAAAATGTTTAATAAATTTCTAAAATTTAAAAATATCAGTTCTTCAATTGTTTTTTGAGTGTATATATATTCAGATATTTACATGCTTTTAACATAAAAAATATAGTATTTACTGGTACTTCTGTTATATTTGGTACTGGAGGGTTGTAACTTCAGACTAAGAGGCAGAAAGAAGACAAGTATATTATAACAAATACAAACTGTACAAAGTCGGGGGCTCTAGAAGAACATCACCATGGGTGTTTAATTTGAGTGGGTTAGTGTGCTTTCTGGGTGGTACATTAAATCACTGAATAATGAATTGGCCCGACCTTTTTTTTTTCTTTTTTTTTTTTAAAGGGGATAATAATGCTAACCAAAAACATACCCCATGACAGTGCGTTTTTGTACTATAGCCCTGGACAGGCGCGAATCACCCCTCACAACAAGACATTTGGTGCATCCCTGGGAATAATAAATAAAATGAACAATAATATAAACTGTTTTAAAAATATGGCTGTCCAAAAAAAAGTGGACTCTTGGCTCAACTTGCCCCACATGAGCGTTAAGTTTTTTGTACCTATTACCACTACTCTGTTCAAACCCACAATAGGTGTTTATGCCTGTCTGTCTTTCATTTATAAAAGAAGCATGACATGATGGTTTCTAATCTAAAATGCATAAAGTCACACCATTTCAGTGATGCATAAGAATGCAATGTAAAATTAGAGTAAAATGCTGTCTCATTTTCCCTGTTCTTTTGGCTCAAATTACAAGGGTAACTTGTAACTTCCTAAACCACTAACACATGCGTAAGATTTTCTCAAACCTGTCTGTAACTGTTCAGAAACAAGGATCAGGACTCGTTGATCATAAAAAAATCACTACAGCCTTTAGATCTTAAATGTGCTTATCACTTATTCAGTGGGTCTCTCCATCACAGAGGACAATGGATGACTCTTCAAAACTGTGGGGTCACATGACCAATTTTGTCTATGGTTGCAGAGAAACAAGAGGTGGCTCAACTTCCCCACGGGCTCAGATCACCCTACTCTCCCCTAATGTTGACTTTTTGTTTCACACAGGATATGAATCCCTGATTTATATTCTTATTCTGTAATGTTTCAGTTTTACAAAACAAAAGAGGAAACAACTTCAGTAAAATACAAGAAAAGTCAAGCCTTGTGTGTTTATTGGAGGACTTTTAAATGTTAACTGGCTGTCTAGCTTTGTACAAGAGATCGCACTGCAAAGGCAGCACAGCATTTAGCTGACAAAATACATCAGCGTTAACTTGCGTGTTTACTTATCAGTAACTAACATTATTATTTGTGTATCTTTCACCGTTTCCATTTTCAGTCCATTTTCAACCCGAAAAGGTCCAACTATCTCATCCTTACTGATAGTAGCCCATTACAGTACTCCTCCTCCACCTTGCTGGCGCCTGAGTGGAAGCGATGCCCACTGTCCATCAGTGGTTCAACCACAGGCCGTCCATCCGGTCCATCAAGAGTCACTCTCATTTCATCTGTCCATAAAACCTTTGAAAAATCTGTCTTCAGGTATTTCTTTGCCCAATTTTAACCCTTTAACTTGTGAATCTTTATTGCGGTGGTCGTGTTTCAGCTATGACCATGTCTATGAGCACTTGGCACTTCTGGACACTCCAGGTAGGTAGGTACAGTTGTGGAATATGGTGGCACTGAAGGATAATGGGTTTCTGGTAGCTTCATGTTTAATTCTACTCAAGTATGTATGCAGTTAATTTGCACCTTTTCTTCTCCATGCACTTTCTGCACCCCAGTTTACTATTAGCAACAAAACGTTTGATTGTCTGGTGGTCACACCTCAATTTCAAGAGCTATTAGCTATTTCAAGAGTGTTGCAAATGTCTGAATGGCATTTTACAATGATTGACTTTTTAGTGCCAGTTAAATCTATTTTTGACCTATTTTACTAGAAGAAATGAAGCTGCCTAATAATCACGCAAACTTTGATATACACCTTGATATTATAGTGCACCTATGCACTGGATGGAAAGCACATTGTAATCCAGGCACCACCTCCTCTCAGGATCACAATTCCACAACGGCACCTTCCCTGTAGTATCGCTTGCAGACTTTTCATGTTTGGCAGCAACTATGACTGAGGGATCTTTGCCAACTCTCATCTTGGCTAGGCCCTCGACCTTGATGTCACGCCACCGTCTCTCCTACTTTCTGCACGTGAGTTGGGACCTGTGCCATATGTGGCTGTGGCTGATGAGGCCTTCCCTTTGTGAGATTATCACAGGGCTGACGCATGGAGTCAAACAACCATTCACGCTCAAATTCAAACCTAAGGGCAAGTAAGAGTCACCACTTAACCTGCACGTCTTTGGACTGTGGGATGAAGCCGGAGCACCCAGAGAAAACTCATGCTGACAAAACCTTATTGCTGGGAGGTGACAGCGCTAACCACTGCACCACCGTGCCCTATCCATGTAAACCTTTAAATGTCTAAACTGTTTTTTGTACACATGAATAATAAAAGCCATGTTTCTTGCTTTACCAACTGATTCTAAATGAAATACACAACTTTCTAACCACCTTGAATCAGTCAATGTGGATTAAGTAATGGCCCTTGTGAGTACATTATGAAAAGTCATTGAAAAAAAGAAATATATTGTTTTTCTTTTTCGTTAAATTAACCTTGTTCATTGTTGATAACAAAACAACTACTCAGGCATAGATTTTGCTCTGACAAGTGACATTAGCAGGCCTCAGAGCACAGTCGCTGCTTTCATAATGTGTGTAAGTTTTTAAATATACTAAATATATATACACTTCTGTGTCAAGTGTTTTTGAATAAATCCCAGTTTATGCCTGCAAAGTGCCGTATGTCCAGATTAAAGGACTAGTGAAAATGACTGCTTGAGGCATTTCGTGTGTTAAAGCAATTGACAAATTAGAGATAAGTTAACAGGGTTATTGTCTCCTGAATGAAGTGAACTTTTGGTCTAAGAAAGATACTGCAGGGACGTCTATGACAAGGAGCTGAAGGCCAGACTTACCTTGCTTCAAGGAGCTCCAGCCCTTTAGAGAGACAGCTTTTTTCTGTAAAACTGAGTGCCATAATTCCACTAAGAGCCTTTCAACAGTGCCCACAGGGATACGGAGAAGCGTTTTCCGACCATTCTGCTACTAGAGTACAGCCTAATTAGCATCTTGCTTCCCAAAGCCACACCGCCATCTCCTCAGGGCCAAGTTTATGCACACCCTGCTGACCACTCGCACCGGTGGTCCATGTAGGTAGCTGCAGCACACAATAACATCTCTTTGCTATCGTCACTGTCTCCACCATGGCCCCAAACACCGGGCTTTCTCAACCACAGGTATTTGGAAGGTTATGACTGACCCTTCCATTGCTTCAATGGTGGCTTTGTCTAGAACATTGCCGTGGCAGACAATGATGGAGCTAAACCTCTGGCTCCACACGTCACAGCTTTTCCCACAAATCAGATGGAAACTGCTAGAAACTGCTTTTCAGGGCCACCCAAATTGCTCTAAAGAGCAGTGTTCTCTCAGTCAGACTGCTTTTGCCCCCTTTAAGCATTTTACAACTTTTCTCCCTCTTGGTGAGATTAGGACTACAACCCTCCAGGTTGTGCACACAATCCAGGGGCGCGAGGGCCTCTTCTACTAAAGCGTGTTAAACAGACAGATGGTCGAAACTGCAAAACTGAATATTTTGAATTTTAACTCCAGATTCTCTGGGTATAGGCATAGGTTGTACTTTTACTGTAGTCCACTTTCAAAAACATTATTACGTTCAAATTAGGAGAAAATTTTTTTATAGATTGATCTGACATAAGAATCATTCATTAAGGAATCACTCATTGAATTTAAGAGTTTATAAAACTCTTTTTTATGTTTGAATATGATTATACGCAAGTAATGTCCTGCAGAGACCTTATACTGGCAAACAATAATTGCATTTAATCTTAAGGAATGATCTGCCATGATGCATGTGGGGGGTGGAAGTGATGTGATATTTGTAAAAGAATTCGGAAGCTGGCAAGATCATCTGTTTCAATCTCACGCTGTTGATGCTTGTGAATATGTTCTTAGACATGTTTTAATGTTTAGAAATCATCTGCTTTGAATAACAATGAGATTTTTTTTCACAAAAATTTACCGTAGTTACCTATTTGAGCCATTTGTATTTGTAATTCTTGAGGACTTTGCACTGCCCGACTGATGAGCCGCCACTACCAATTACCGAGAAACAGAAACTTGTATTGTTTTTATTGACAGACTGTGTGGCAGCAAAGATTACAGTGGTCGTGCTGTCTGAGCTTCTCTGAGCCTTTACGGTCACTGAAAACTGAAAGCCAGAGTTTGTTACAATATAGCTGAAATATATACCTCTGTAGATCTCACGCATGCCCATCAATTATCTTTGACGGAGATTGAGTTTTGCCAGTCTCTGTATGAAGCGCACTGCTGATCAAATAGAAGTACAAGTCTGACATCTAGTGGTACATGCAGCATACTGCACATTTTGGAAGTCAAATCTTCAGCGTTATAGCTTCACATATCTTACTTTGGAACAAACACAATGAAATTTTATGATGCAAAGTGTAAATAAATAAAGCTTTACGTATATTTGTAAAAAAAACAAAACATATACATTTAATAGTTTACGTCTCAAAAAACTGTTCACTTTTTTTTTTGATTTGGACTCAATCACACAAAAATCTTCCCATTTACCACGTCTATTTAGTCAAAATGTTTTATGAATTCACTTTTTCATGAATTGTCAGTTGGCCATTAGTACTTAAAAAGTCAGAAAGATCTTTCAGAAAATAGGATACGTTATCTTGTCATGTCATCTTTATTAATTTCAACATTTTCCAAGTTGCTTACATATGCACAATACGTGAAAACTTCTACAAAATGTCTTAAAAATGTACACAACTCAAGTACAAGAAATAAAAAATCTACCCATCACAATCTATTTCACAGTCAACAATTAAGTGGTGCATTTGAGTAACACAAATTATGGTAAAACACAAACAATTTTTTTTTTTCTCACTAACTACTCTTGCTGATTTATGGCTGAAGCCTGAAATGAGACTGCTCTGTTAGGCCCTAGCAGGGCCTCTATTTATAGCTTTATTTAAGAGGTCAACATGAAAGCAGGAACAGGAAATCTGTTGGAACACAACTGCAGCTCATCCAGTGAAACACACCTCATACGATGTTTAATCATTTCTCCTATTCTGTTCTTTACTTGTATTGACAACCTGGGGCCTTAAATGTTTTACTAAATGATGGTTCCATATCATCCACACATCATAATGTCTGTTTAGTATTTTTACTTAACTGCTTATCATAATTATATTATCTTATTTTAATTGACTCATTGACTTAGTAAACCTGTGATATATGACCTTGATGTGGAGGTCCTTTGCTCCACTCACTTTAAATCAGTGTCACTTCCAGCCAGTTCAAGTAAACAACCTTCTCTCAGCCTCTGCAGCAACTGATTACAGCTGAGTGTAGGATGTTTACATGAACGGAATCTGAACAACTGATATTGAGGATACAGGCCACTGGAACACAAAGTTATGGTTCGAAAAGTAACTTAGTAATAAGTATTAAGATTGGATTTTATATAAATGGACACAGTTCAGTAACCTAGGTCTTATTTTCTGTGGAGCTGGAGGTAGTCGGAAGCAGCAAACATCAGACTGAAAGCTCTGCATATAGACAGCTTCCAGTCGGGGATGTTTACAGACCCAAACTACCGTGTGTGTTTTCAAATTCAGACTGAGATGATAATGTGAATTGCCAGAGGTGAAAGTCACAATATTCAAGTAATGAAAAATCTATACACTAGAAACAGGACTCAAAAATTGAAAGATCTTCCCTCATCTCTTCGAGATATCGAGATCCCCATCAAGCATGCTAGCTTCTGTGGGCTTCTACTTGCAGGTATAACTTAGTGAGCGTAGCCATAAACAAAAAAACATAGTGAATGCCACTGTATATGATGTCAATAGTGAATCCAGATTCCAGTGCCAAAGGCCTTATTGTTTGCAGTCTGGTATTTCCCTAAAATAATACAGAAGAAGACATATTAGCCTGACCTCATTTCTATTATACTGTACCAGTAATACTGGGTAACACAACTGACACAGAGGACTACTTTCAATGACATTTCACAAATATCCAACTGCAAGCTAACTGCCAAACAATTGCGTTCAATGATTTATGAGCAGCTGCTATGTGCTTCTATAAATTATAAGTCAATTAAAATAACTTTGTTGATCTGCACTCATTGCACTGCTTAACAAAGATTAACAAGCTAGCTTGCTATTTCTTATTAATTTGCAGTATGGGTAAATGACAACACTACTGTTCCATAGTTATGAGACAGAGTGTTGCAGCATAACTGTAAGTTACTGTAATGTCAGTGAAGTTACACAGCTAGGATACATTGACTGGTACAAGGCCAGCTACTGTGTCCTATCCTGACTGACTGCAACACTGAAAAAGCGAACTTAAATAGTAAGATATTCCTTTGTAACAAGCGTCAGTTGTCGTAAGTAAATTGGTATCGCTAGCGAACCGCTTAAAGTAACTTTGTCTTGTGAGGCAGCCTGCCAAAGCAAACATTGATATGCTGTTAGCACTAGCTCCCGTTAGCCAACGACCTAGGCTAGCTAGCTCGCTGACTTAGCTAGCTTCTGTTAGCTTGTATGTGACCCTAACCTTCTGCTGTTTGACGTTTCCTTACCGGCGAATAAAACGGTAACCCCCAGGCAACATTACGTCGACACGCATTGCAATGAATTAGCTTGAAGTCTGACTTGATTTGATCATGTTTTGTCCTGTTCTGAGCAGCCTCTTAAGTTTCCTTCCGTTTTCATTCACTTGTCTTTATTTTGACCTTTGGTTACTCGACACCAACATTGACGTCATTGTCATGGCAACAGAGCCCCGCCTACCGGGCCTGGACAGACGGGGAATAATTGCATTTACATTTTACACTTGACATCACGCTGACATAAACAGCATCTTACACTCAGAGAAGTGTACAGAGAAAAGTAAAAGTAGAAATGTAACAATAAAAAAGTTACAAGTACAGGTTTTGCATTCAAAATGTTTTTTAAATAGCTAGATGTCAAAAAAAGTATTAGGCTTAACTCCTTATGCATTAAAAGCGCTCATGTTAGTGATATATATCATAGACAAAGCTAATACTGGTTTATTATTACTGATGCATTAAAATGTAATGAGGTGGAGCTGTTTTTAACTATTTTGTACACTGTTAGATTGTTTATATCATCTTCAGAAATTGTCGCCTGCCCTCTTCCCTCTCTGGAAGAACTACACAGTTGAAGATGCCTGAGGAAAGCAGAAAACATAGTGCAGACTCATCACACCCTGAATACCGACTGTTTAAACTGCTGCCATCAGGCAGATGATGCAGGGATCACAAAACAAGAACAAACAGACAACTAAGGGTTTCTGTTCCACAGCAATCACTTTTACAAATTACAAGGGCCTGTGCAACATTGCTGAATGAATGTCTGAGTAGGTCTGTTTTTGTTAAGTGTTTTTATGTTTTTATGTGTTTTTATATTTTATTACCCTCTGTTGCACTGAATAAAGACTGCACTTAATTTTGCTGTACTGTTGAAATGGCAAAGATATTCTATTCTATCTTTATCATTTTAAAATTGCACTTTTGATACTTTTTGTTACTTTGTCTATTCAGGTAGGCTACTTTTATATCATAATCTATGAATGAAAGTTAGGTCTTAAACTATCTGATGATTAATCATCAGTCAAAGGGACACTAATGAATGCCACTTTTTATAATAAAAGCATAACCCAGAGGAAAAGAAAATCTGAAAAGAGATCTCCAAAATGTTTCATTCATGTCTCCTAGACAACTTTGAGATCCATAT